>JACGWG010000453.1:10366-21389 GCA_023678865.1 Polistes exclamans
AAAAAAAAAAACAACAAAATAATAAGGAAAATATAATTGTACTGGTGTGTCAAGAGGGGGTGGCAGAGGGAGAGGTTAGGGAAATTGGTCGGTCGATCGTTGTATTGCAATAGGCGTGCGCGCGCGCGCAATGTAATTATTTTACATGATTTTTCTTTTTTTATTTTAATTTTATATTATTTTATTTTATTTTATTTTTTGTAAATTACGGGTGGCAAATAGGGTTTCTGTGGGACAGAAACAGAATAAGAGAGAGAGAGAGAGAGAGAAAGAGAGAGAAAATATGTGTGTATGTGTGAGTGTGTGTAAAAAGCTTTGCACACGCATGGGGTTGTTAGGGGTTAGAACGCGTAAAAAAAAAAAAAGAAAAATAGAACTTTCTGTTAACGCGAAAAAGAATCGTAGCGTGAAAACCGAGTAACGAGGCAAAAGTAATGAAAAAAAAAAAAAAGAAAAGAAAAGAAAAAAAAAGACAAAACTCAAGAAAAATAAAAATCAAATAATTAAAACGAATATGCGTGTACATTTATTTATATATATATATGTAGTATACTGAAAAAGAAAACGCGAATAATAGTGATTAAAGTAATGAGAGGGTGGGGGGGGGGGTAGAAAGAAAATAGTGGTGTAATATTGGGATTAGATTGAAAAATTAATACAATTATTAACAATTAAAACAGAAAGGAAAGGAGAAGGGATGAGTTGAAAGAATGAATGAATGAATGAATGAATGAAAGAGAGAGAGAGAGATAAAAAAAACGAGCCGCCAACGCGACGAGATATTAATAATTCGAGAATAATAAAAGAAAAAGAAAGTAAGAATACAAAAAAAAAATGTATCGGGACGGGTTAGAGTAACATAAACAAAATCACGGGATTAATGAAAAGAAATAATGAGAAAGAGAGAGAGAGAGAGAAAAGAAGAATTAAAACAAATTCGCAATCCTAAGTACGAACGATATGTGGTATAAAAAAGAAAAATAACTAGAAAAAAAATTAAAGAGAGAAAGAGAAAGAGAAAGAGAGAGAGAAAATATATATAAGAAATAAAGTAAAAAAAAATGGGCGGCGGCTCGGTTTTAGGTCGCGTCAGTCAGGGGTTAGGCGAAACAGTTTGAAAGTGACTTGTCTTGTGTTGATGTTGCAGGTTCAAAAGCCTGGCACATGCGGCTGACCTTTGACCGGGTGCCAGGCGGCTGCAACCTTCACAGGTGCAAGCTGTGCGGCAAGGTCGTGACGCACATCAGGAACCACTACCACGTCCACTTCCCCGGCAGGTTTGAGTGTCCTCTCTGTCGTGCCACGTACACACGTAGCGATAACCTGCGCACGCACTTTAAATTCAAACATCCCGAGGCAAGAAAGATCGATCTTAATGATTTCATGGCTAATTCGTTGACGCTATCTGCGACGAGTAACGACACCATGAACACTCTATCCTAAAAGCGCGAGAATTTCGATACATCTTACATGTATATGTGTATATGTATATGTATATATATATATACGTGTGGTGCGTGCGTGGCTGTGTACACACACACACACACGACGCACGGATTTTATTTACGCGCGAATCGATTTTACATGGCATACATATATACGTACGTACATACATATATACATATATACATACATATATACATACATACATAGATATGCATACATAAATTATATTTTACAATTCGTTTGCTACTACTACTACTACTACTACTACTACTACTACTACTACTTCCTCTCGTTAAAGAGTAATAATAATAATGATAAATAAATTTAAAAAAAAAGAAAAGAAAAGAAAAGAAAATAGAAAGTATAAAAATGAGCAGCAAAAGGGATATAAATAAGAGATAATTCTTTTTTTTTTCAGCGCGACATTAAAAAGATAAACATTCGGCGAATTTTATTGACGCATATCTCTACGCGAATGTTCCGCGAAGTTGTTCTACTTTAGGGATATACAAACGTATATGTATAATAAATATGTATGTATGTATGTATGTATGTATGTATGAATGTATGTATGCATGTATGCGGGTACGTGCGTGCGTGCTTATGTATATCTGTATATGTATACATATATATATATGTAAACGTCGTTGATACGAAAGAACAGCCTGATTTATATACATACATATATTATATATGTATATATATATATTGAAAATATTGAATATATATATAATAATATATAGGGGATGCAGAAAGTTACGGCCACGGAGAAGAAACGACCACGCGGAAGGCCGTGTTCTCTCTCTCGGCTTTTCTTCTTTTTTGTTTGTTTTTTTTTTTTTCGTTTTTTTTTTTTTTCTCTTTGTCGAACACCAAATCTTTTTTTGTAGGTTCTATATGCTTGAGCTTCCCTCACGTGTGTGTCTCTATATGCCGACCTTCGCGAGATCTGTAAAAGCAAGCAAGCAAGCAAGGAATGAAGGAAGGTCGTAAAACCTGATTGATGATATCATGGGGGATGATTTTATTAGATTTCCTCGAATGAGAAAGAATTTTATTTAACGAGGGACGAAAATATTAAGTTCAAGTTCTCGGTTCTTCTTATTATTATTATTATATTATTATATATTATTATTAATATTATTATAATTATTATTATTATTATTACTATTATTATTATATATTATTATTATTATAATTATTATTATTATTATAATTATTATTATTATTATTATTATAATTATCCTCTCGAATCGTTCTCGTAATTTCGTCGTCATTTTTCTATTTCATTCTCTCTCTCTCTCTCTTTCGTTGATGTTTGAGAGAGAGAGAGAGAGACCAAAGGGAATAAAATAAAAATGGCGTCGATAACGATAACGTTATATTTTGGAGAGGGGAGGGGAGGGTTTTTTTCTTGATTGAAAAAGGACACCGAATAGAAAATCAACGAGAGAGAAAATAAATCATCGATCGCAAGCTGTTCGAATAACCCCCACTACCACCACCATCGGCTGGTGATGAGGGTGATTTTGTTTTGTCGAAACGAAATATTTTTTTTCTTCTTTATCAGGGATTTCGATGAATTTTTTTTTGTAAATTCTTATCCATCTAATTCGATCCCTCTAACTTTTACCATATTCTATTCGTCCATTTTTTCCCATCACCACCAACCCCCTCCCCCTCCCCCCATTCTTTTCCTTACTACTCGTTCCGTTAATTTCATTGGTTCGTTTTGAAAAAGCGCGGTAATTTCGAGTCCGTGTTTCGCGAGGGCGCTGGTCGCTTTGTTTTCTTAAACGTTAATGTTAAGTCACGTGGGAAATAAATAAGAATGATATAAAAAAACGCGCGCTTTTTAAATACGAACGCTAGAAAAAAGAAAAGAAAAAAAAAACTGGGGGCAGAAATTAATATATGATTTTTTTTTTATTTCGTATTAGGGTATGCGATCATCGTTTGTTTGATTGTGTTGTTGTTCGTTTCTTTTTTCTCTACCACAGCACGCGCATACACACACGGACACAATTTTTAACGCAAAGTGCAATTCGAAAGTGCAATTATAATGAATGAAAAAAAAAAAAAAATAAATGGTGTCAAAATTAAATTAAATTAATAAATTAATAAATTAATTATCTAAAGATAAGAATTAAAACGAGGTGCTATTAATATTACATTTTTTTTTTTAAAACAAAAATTATGGGAAGGGAGGGGGCTTCTTCTTCTTTTTCATCATTCGTAGATTACAATTCGAGAAGAAAATAAAAAGAAGAAGAAATGAATTTAATATTTGCGTTTAGTGTGTGTGTGTGTGTGTGTGTGTGTGTTTTTTTTTACATTTAATTCGGACAGCTTGCACGATTGGTTTCTCTTAGCGATTATTAATCTTAGGATAAATAAATCGTAATAAGGAAGATAAAGATATAAAAAGGGAAAAGAAAAAGAAGCAGGTGTTGAAGGATGAAATGGATTCGGGGGTTGATGAAAAAAAGGGGATAATTTTACAATATAATTAGGGAAAAATAACATTCGAGGAAAACGTCTAGCGTCTAAGAGATTATGAGGGTCGCAATTATAACAAGAAAAAAAAAAATGAATAAAGAAAAAAAAAATAAAAAGGAAAAAAAACCCAACAAACAAACAAACAAACAAACACACACACAAATTACGGAATTACATTGTAAAATGGGAGCAAACGTGGTGCCAATTTCCTCCCTTAAGGTAGTTGTTGCTGCCGACCAGCAATTATCGATTATTTTTTTTCGATTGCTGGCAGCAAGAAATATGTGAGTCAAGATATATGTAGAAGAAGAAGAGAAAGAAAGAAAGAAAGCAAAGAATAAGAAGGAATAAAAAAAAAAAAACCATACAAAAGAATTAACGTAAAGAAAAGCAAAGCAATGCAAAGCAAAGCAAGAAAGGGAACCAATTGATTAATTAATTAAACGATTAATTAATTATATTAATTGATCGATTAATTGATTGATTGATTGATTGATTGATTGATTGATTGATTGAAATATAATAATTAATTATCGATCGCGGTGTAAATAGGTTTACACAATAAATGCTAAATAATTAATCATTCGATAAATAAACGCAGGGTGATTATCTCGCATATTAGTTGTTGAAAGAGAGATTTTATAGTTGGATTTCATATTAGATATTGTAAATTGTTATTATTTTGCAAAAGGTGCGCGCTCGCGTGCGGACAAAGAAATTGGGGGTGGTATGAGTGCGTGTACGTGTACATGTACGTTTACGTTTACGTTTACGTTTGCGTGTACTCTTGTTGTGCTTGCATTCGCGCGTGTGTGTTCGTGTTGCAAACGTAAATATAAACTTTTTACAAATTCTATCGAACATATTTTCTATATCTTTTTTCTTTAATTATCGAATTGAACAAATTTTATTTAAAAAGCGTATACAAGTAAACAATAACAACGTAGGAGGTGTTTACTGTTATACGAGCATACGCACGCGAACAACAGCAGGGTGCCCGATGGTCCAAGAAATAAAAAAATAACTGGTTCATGGAAATATTTATATATATTTTTTAAGATTTTTTTTTGTCCGTAAACAAAATTATTCCAGCATGTTGATGAATTTCTTTTTTTTGATTTTTCATAAATTTTCTAATTCGTTCGTTAAAAAACAATACGAGAATAATCGGGATGAACTTTTGTGTGTTACGAATTTTACAAAAAAAAATTGACAAAGTTAAATGAAAGAGACAAAAAAAATAATCATACGAAATGAACAATTGTTAGATCATTTTATTTTTTATTTTCTTATTTTTTTTTTTTTTTTTTATATTGGATCAATCGTTTTCGTGTTATACGATTGAACGGATTTTAAACATTGATAGATTTTTAAAGATATAATATTATTTTGTAGTAAAATTCTTCGTTTGTGTTAAGGGTTGCGTCATAGCATATGTAGACCAATCACCACCCTTCTTAAACATTGTTAATCAATTTCGCAGTACTTTAAAATATCATCGTAACATTGATGTGATTTTTTAAATATATTATTCGTAACACAACGTATAAATGATTTTTAAAATGTGACGGAAAAATTTTTCGACAAATTTGTCACGTTTCTTTTTTTTTCTTTTTTTTTTCTTTTTCTTTTTAAATCTTATTTTCTTGGACTGTAAATGGGGGAAGCACGAACGACGCGAGACACGTTTTATATACGTACACGTGCGTATAAATATATAAATAAATATAAATATAAATACGTACATATACGTACGTATGTATAAAGTGAATTTAATATAACGAAAAAAAAAAAATATATATATATATATATATTATGCCGTATATATACACACACAACGAAAAAATTTCTGTCCTATTCATCGTGTTTGTATAAAGTCATTTTTGATAAAATCTAATTTAAATGCGCGAAAAATACACAAATACACATACACACACACACACACACACACAATTTCAAAACGGCCGCCTTCTTCTTTGCATCTTCTCTAATATGAACTTTGACTATAAAAAAAAAACCCCAAAAAAAAGAAAAAGTCGCGTTAATTTTCTATAATAGAAAAACAAAAATAGGCATGGGGTGGGGAGAGTAGGGGGAATATTAACGAAAGAAGGAAAAATATATTAAAATCATGTATAAAAAATAAAAGAAGAAGAAGAAGAAGAATAAGCAGAGGGGGTAAGGGGGCAGGGGTACTTGGTGGGAGGAGGGGGAGGATAGAATAGAAATAAATAAAGAAAGAAAGAAACAACTGAGTAACTCTATTATTAAAATAGTAATCTGCTAAGTCGTGACGGGGGGGATTGTGTATAATAAATAAATAAATAAATAAATAAATAAATAAATAATTAATTAATTAATTAATTAAAATAAATCAAGAAAATATTTGCGAAATATAGAATATTATAGTGGAAGAAGATCGGGAAGTGATGACATTCCACGATTCGGGACTTAAGAGAGAAAGAGAGAGAGAGAAAGAAAGTAAGAAAGAAAGAAAGAAAGCAAGAGAGAGAGAGAGAGAGAGAGAGAGAGAGAGAAAGAGAGAGAGAGAGAGAAAGTGCGCACAGGCAAAAGAAGAAAAAAAAAAAACAAGAATTTATTAATTAATCGGAATGATTTACATAGTATCTATATTTTATATTTTATATAATCTACCGTTATAGTCTTATACCATTGGTTGGAAATATAGTTTATGTTTTAAATGGGGTACAAGGAAAGAATAAAAAAACTATAAAACACACATATACATACGTTAAACACAATTATAATACACTGACAGACACAAACACCCACACTAACGTTTAATTAAACACTTTAACTATACACGTCGTATATATTGATACACAATAAAATGATTTTTGTTTGTTTTTTTTTTTCGTTTTCTTTATGGTGGTTAAATAATATACGTAATAGTTTACGACAATTGTTGTTGCACATTTAATTCATAGATTTTATTATAAATCGGTTGGGGGTGCAATATCAGTCTCTGCTATTTTTACTTTATCATTATTATTATTATTATTATTATTATTATTATTATTATTATTATTATTATTAATATTATTATTATTATTATTATTATTATTTTAATACAGAAAGAAATTTTTATCAATATTATATTAATTTTATATATATATATATATATATATATATATATATATATATATATATATGTATATATAAAATAAATATAAACGAACAGATACGTATAGAAATAAATAAACAAACAAACAAAATCACATACACACACACATATACAGTCGCGTATGCAAATAGAATATACAATTTGCACGTGTACATGCATACACATGCACGAATGATATACCGTAACGCTTGGTAGAGACGTACAAACAAACACACACATTACATAGATTACAACCCAATGTTTAATTAGAAAGAATAAAAGGGTTTGTCGTTGTACTTTCTGAAATTTGTAAATCGGAATGAATGGCAAATTAAATAATCACAGAATGTACATTGAATGCCAAGCGTATACGTGGAATATACAAATACACCAAAGTACAGTATAATTACAATACGTGCAGAATTAAGCACATACTAATGCATACATACATACACACACACACACACAAACTCTGACAGACAGACAGACAGACAGATTGATACTAATCGTAATACAAATTACACGCAGAGTCACGTCGAATTCGCTAGCTATACAAAGAGCCAAATAATATTGATTAATTGATATTATTCTTATTTTTTGTTTGTTTTTTTCTTTTTTTTTATTTCTATCCTTATTAACATTTTATTTTTCTTTAGAAGTATAATCTTGCATATATATATATAAAAATAAAATAAATATTAGGGCACTTTGCATAGTTAGAGCTTATCGCGATCATCCCACACACGCATTACCAATATTATTTAATAATAATGATAATATCACTAATAAAAAAACGATAACAATAACTCTAATAATAATTATAATAATATTAATAATAATTAATTAATATATATATATATATTATAATATAATATATATAATATATATATATATATATATATATACATACATATATAAATACATACATATAATATAACCAGAATATTAATATATATTTCAAGAAGAAGATTAAAAAAAAAAAACATATTAATTATATTAATATATTATTAGATAATTTATTTTATTTTGTTTTATCGTTTTATGATTTTATATATGTGTTATTCAATGTTTATAACGAATAATCATTTAATTATTAATTATCGCAATGCAGCACAGAAAACAATATATATATATCTATCTATCAATCTACCTTATCTTATCTTATCTTATCTTATCTTATCTATCTAACTATCTGACTAACTATCTATATACAATATATATATATATATTTAATTGTTTCGTTACGTCATGCTTTGACACGAATATCGTTCCATATAAATTCACTCGTACACATGCACGTAACTTTGCATGTTAATACGACCCCTTTTACATTGGGGGGGCAGAGAGGGGGGGGGTTCGTAATGTAAATCCTTTGCATGGGACGAAAAAGGATTAAATATATATTTATACATTAATAATTAATATATTATTATTATTATTATTATTATTACTATTATTATTATTATTATTATTAACACCCGCGTATACAGTGAGATTTATTTATTTTTTATCTCTTATTGTTTTTTCTTTTCCTTCCTTATCATCTTTTTCTTATCTTTTCTTTTTTTTTTTTTTAGGCTTTCTCGTCGGGGCGTATAGGGTAAAAAAAAAAAAGTTAACACACATCCACATACCACCCACACGAACACGACACGCACATGTTTATTGATTGAGATTGTTTAGTGCACGCACACGTACTACATACATGGTCAAAAGAATATATATATATATATACATACCTATGTGTAAATAATGAAAAGGCACACGACATGAAAATGCCTAATTTCGAATAATTCTGTATATCTATATGGCATATTACATATAATTTGTGTATATGTGTATATATATATTCAAATAAATGATATTTATTTAAGTATATATATACAAATATGCACAGATTTCTATGTAGTTGTTTAAATATATTTACTTTTACTTGGAGTTTCATAATGATTTCTCTCTACATGCACATACGAACAGAGTTACACGAACACATACAAGTAAAAAATAAACATACACATACAGAAACACACAACACATAAAGAATAATATATATATATATACATATTTTAACTTAAATTTCATTTTGCTTTGCCGATACATCTAAAAAGAAAAGTAATGGGAGGGGGAGTGGTGTGGGGGGGGGGGGGGGGGGGGTAATTTGAACGTACTCGCATTTTGCTTTTTACCAAATAGTACATAATTCATATGTGAATACTTGCCGGGAGTGTTTTTTCTACGAATATTTTGAATGATTTCAATAATTGAAAGAAAGGAAAAGAAAGAAAGAAAGAAAGAAAGAAAATAGAAATATCGACGAATGTGGAAAAAATAGAATGCAAGGGGTGGTGTATGATAAATCGTTTAATTATGTGTACGCGTTAAACGTGTATGCGTGTGTCCGTATACGTGTGCATGAGAGAGAGAGAGAGAGAGAGAGAATTCTAAAGAAAATAGGAGAAGAAGAAGAAGAAAAAAAAAGATATACGATAATTATATTTCTCTATACTTTCGTATGCTTCGAAGTGCCAGAATATAATAACGAGCATTATTATTATTATCCCTGCGATCAATCCCTTTATTTAAATAAAACGAACAAGGAAATAAAAAAGCAAGCAAGTAAGAAAGAAAGAAGAAAAAAAAAAGTAAATTTTCTACAAAGTGAGATTTTAAGAAAAAAAAAAAAAAAGAAGAAACAATTAGGTTGTATATATATATATAACATATATAAATAATCAATTTGTTAATGAATAAAACTTAAACGATAATTATCATGAACGTTTTAACAACCTTTCGACGGATCGATTTAGGGTCCCCCGACGTGTTGATTTATAAATAATAATAATAATAATTAATTAATTAAATAAATTAATAATTAAATATTAATTAATTATTAAATATTCATTTATTATTTAATTATTATTATTATTAATCTCTCGAAAAAAAATTGTCTGATTCGTTATTATATATTTAAACAGAAAAAAAAAAAGAAAAAAGCAGAAAAAAAAGGGAAAGAAGAAAAGTAATAATATCTCGTAGATATCTATTGAAAATAATTGACCAAATTTTGTCTTAATCGTATTTTCTTTTTTTTTTTATCTCGTCGTAATAATTCCATAGACGAGCAAACAAAAAATTGAATTATGCGTTCCGTTATAATTCGTCGAAATTATTATGAATTATTTTAAACGATATACGATATATCAAAATCATTCGATAAATAATGTGTATAATATTTCTATAAACATATTATTATATACTCATCTAGGTATATTATTCTCAATTAAAAAAAAGAAGAAGAAGAAGAAGATGATGATGATGATAATTGAAATTTCATGAAATTATTTTTATTATTCGTTTAGAATTTTTATCTAAAGTATTTCGTGGGGGGTGGCCGGGGGGAGGCGGTTGGGGGGAAGGCTGAATTTTTCTTTTTCTTTATTAGGAACAAAAATAAGTGTGTATGTTGTTCGTTCACGTTGCATTTGATTTCAGTCAATAAATTGATTTACTAATTTACACAGACAGACACACACATACATAAATATATATATATATATCTGATCTGTGGTAGTAATAAAATGAAAGGGGGTTGTAGAGGGGGGGGGGTGTAGGAGAGGTTGCACTTTAACAAAGGATAAAGGTAGATGAAGTTTCATCCGTTATCTCTCGGTTAACTAAGTTTTTTATAACTGCACTTTAATTACGAAACATTTATGGCAGCGCCAGAGGTTTGTCCAAATGTTGACGTTTATCGTTTGAACATTTTTATATTCCCCGAAGCTGTTAAAAAAAAATTTCACTTTCTCTATGAGAGATAGAAATAAAGAAAGAAAGAAAGATAGAAAGATAAGAAGGATGAAAAGGTGAAGATACGAAAAATATATAATAATTTATATTTCTTTAAACTATTATATTCTTAATAAATATCTTTACATTTAATTTTCTTTCGCTAAA
>JACGWG010000454.1:3365-17265 GCA_023678865.1 Polistes exclamans
ATATATTTAAGAGAAATTTTCGCCGCTTTCTAGATTAAATAATTGTTTTAGACTATCAGACCTCTAAAGAAGTGCTTTATAATAAATACTATAAAACTATTTCTTTAAGTTTTTAAGCGTATACTTACAAATAAAAAATGTTTAGTCTAATAAAATCAAGCAAATTTCATTTAATCTTCAACAACTGCAGTTCAAGAAAAGAGAAAAATCATTTTTATACAACCTTTTTTGGTTACTTCACGTTTAGAATTCAATTCTTTTTCGATTAAATTCGATTGTAGTCATCCTGACATCTATTCTGTTTAGTCTCTAATAGCAAATTTTTTCCTTCGCTAAGAATCTTTCAATATTTTTAAGAGAAATTTTCGCTGCTTTCTAGATTAAATAATTGTTGAAAACTATCAGATATCTAAAGAAGTGCTATATTACAAGCTCTATAAAACGTTTTCTTTCAATAATTAAAGCGTACAATAAAAAATAAAAAGTTTTATGTCTAATAGAATCAAGCAAATATCATTTACATTTCAACAACTGCAGTCCAAGAAAAGAGAAAAAATCATTTTGTTACAACTTTTTTTAGTTACTTCTCGTTTAGAATTCATTTCTCTTTCGACAAAATTCGATTCTAGTCATCCTGACATCTATTCTTTTTAGTTTCTAATAACACATATTTACCGTCGCTAAGTGTTGGAAAATTAAAGCGAGTTGCCTATCTTGGTATCTCAGGCGTCTCCGATACAGTGGTACCAAACCACTTAGTTTTTAGTAAGTTGGCAGATGGTGTAACAGATGAGTTAGCGCGGGGCGGTACTGAAGGTAGCCACGTGTTGAGTTGCAACATTAAGTAATTTCTGAATTATTGGTAATAAATACCTTTTTCAACGATACTGCGTATTTCAGATTAATTAAATAACCCGACAGGATATGGGCCCAGCACGCTTCCACTGCGCTATTATACAAAAAGAAAACTGCAGTGGATTAATTAAATGGCACCAGAGACTCGGGCATCTAAACTTCAATGATATGCGTAAGATGAAAAATAAACAATTAGTGATAGGTATGAATGATAACTTGGATAGTTCAAATCCAGTGTGCGAGGTTTGCCAAAAGGGCAAAATTCATCAACTGCCTTTCAAGACATCAACCCGAAGAGAGAAAAATGTACTAGGGTTGGTGCATAGTGATATTTGTGGCCCATTCAGCACAACATCTTTAGGGGGAGCGAAGTACTTTGTAACGTTTATTGATGATAAGACTCGTTACATCCAAATTAAGACATTAAACAAGCGCTCAGATGTGTTGGATGCATTCAAGGCATACAAAGCCTATATGGAAAATCAAACAGGTCATAAAATAAAGAAATTGAGAACTGACAATGGAAAGGAATATTGCTCGAAAGATTTCAATGATTATTTAAAAGCACAAGGTATAGGAAGAGAGCTCACTGTGCAATATACACCTCAGCAAAATGGAGTGTTAGAAAGAGCAAATCGTACGCTCGTTGAAATGGCACGGTGCATGCTCATGCAAGCACAGTTACCTATTTCCTTGTGGGCTGAAGCGATTTCGACAGGAGCATATATCAGGAAGAGATGTCCTACAAGGGCAAATGAAGAAGTCACACCACACGAAGATTGGTCAGGTGAGAAACCATACATGGGATTTATGAGAAAATTTGGAAGTAGAGTAATAGCTCTAGAAAAAGGAAAACGTCGAAATAAGTTCGAGGCCAAAGGCAAAGAATACGTATTGCTAGGATATTCAGATGAGGCGAAAGCATATCGCCTATGGGAACGAGGAACTCGAACAGTCATCAAGTGTAGAGACGTTCGATTCATCGAAGACCAAAATGTGAGCATATGTGGAGACGAACCACAACTATTCGAAGTGCCTTTGGAGCCGATAGCTGTTGAAGAAAAAGAAATCGTGGTGAGGACGTCATCAGGTGACGAAGAGGAAGCTAAAAATATTCAAGGGACCAGCATAGATCAAATTGAAACTCCTCATCTTTATCGGGCGCCAGGACGTCCAGGAATTGAGAGGATTGGAAAACGTGAAAGGCCACGCAAACTTTATCAGACGAGACCTATTCCAGAAGAACCACAAACCGTTAGAGAAGCCTTGAACAGCTCAGAAGATAAACAATGACTAGTGGCAATGAGATCGGAATACGACGCTTTAATAGAAAATAACACGTGGACACTAGTGAATAGACCGAAAAACAAAAAGGTATTGAAATGTAAATGGGTATTTAAAATAAAGAAAAATGAAGACGGGTCTATTGATAGATTTAAAGCAAGGTTAGTTGCGAGGGGCGATCAACAATGCGAAGGAATAGATTTTGACGAAGTATTCGCACCTGTAGCTAGACTTGAAACCATACGTAGCCTATTAGGGATCAGTGTAATAAAAAATATGTATGTACATCAATTAGATGTTGTTACTGCTTATGTCCAGGGGGATCTTACAGATGATATATATATAGAACAACCTGAGAACTTTGTGATACCAGGCAAGGATGACAAAGTCTGCAAACTAATGAAACCATTGTATGGATTAAAACAAGCAGGGCGTGAATGGTACCGTAAACTAGACAATTATTTGATTCAGTTAGGTTTTAGTAACACAGCAGTGAATCCTTGCGTTTACGTTGATTCGAGAGAAAATAATGATGCAATAATAGTCATCTATGTCGACGACTTATTAGTAGCGTCAGCAGACTTATCGCGCGTAGGTGAAATCAAAAGTTTGCTGAAACAAAAGTTTAAAATGAAAGATCTAGGTAAAGTTAAGGACATTTTAGGAATACACGTAGACAGAGATGAAGATCTTGGAAAGATTAAAATAACGCAGAAGAAATACATCCAAGATGTTTTGGAGAAATTTGGTCTAACGGAATGTAATCCAGTTAGTACACCGTTAGAGACGAGCATAAATATAAATGATTTGATGTTACAAGTAAGAAATGAAGATGAAAACAGAATTGATGAACCATATAGAGAATTAGTGGGTTGCTTGATTTATCTCGCGAATGCAACTAGACCTGACATAGCGTTCGCAGCTAGTTTATTAAGTCGTTTCTGCTCAAATCCGAAAACAATCCATTGGAAAATGGCGAAAAGAGTTTTACGATATTTAAAGGGAACTGCGGACTATGGGATAACTTATACCAAAGACGAAATCAGTTTATTAGGGTATGTAGACGCAGATTGGGCAGGAGATACTAGTGATAGACGATCGTGTTCAGGGTACAGTGTACACATTGCAGGGGGTCCAGTTAGCTGGAACAGTAAGAAGCAGAAGTCAGTTGCCCTTTCCACTATGGAAGCTGAATATATGAGCCTTTCAGAAGTTACAAAAGAGATTATATACGTTAGAAACTTATTAAAACATATGAAGGCCTATGATTTGTTAAAGCAACCAACCAAAGTTTATTGTGATAACCAAAGTGCCATAGAACTATGTAAGAATAGCGTTTATCATGGCCGTAGCAAACATATAGATATAAGGTATCATTTTTCACGCGAAGCGCAAGAGCGGGGTGATATTATTGTGAACTATTTAAGTACGGAGAAGATGACCGCCGATATATTAACCAAAGCCTTAGCGAGTAACAAGCATAATACCTGTGTAAAACTATTAAGTTTATGTTGAGGGAATCTACGACGCCTAGATAAGGGGGAGTGTTGGAAAAATAAAGCGAGTTGCCTATCTTGGTATCTCAGGCGTCTCCGATACAGTGGTACCAAACCACTTAGTTTTTAGTAAGTTGGCAGATGGTGTAACAGAGGAGTTAGCGCGGCGCGGTACTGAAGGTAGCCACGTGTTGAGTTGCAATATTAAGTAATTTCTGAATTATTGTTAATAAACACCTTTTTCAACGATACTGCGTATTTCAGATTAATTAAATAACCCGACATAAAAAAAGAAAGAGAATAAATAAGTTGAGTACTGTCATTTACATAGAAAAAGATTTTTTTAGTTTATTACTTATAATCAAATAGAAAGAGATAGGATAAATTGAGTACTTTCATTTAAATAATAAGAGATTTGATGATTTAAATACTTTCTTCCTTATAAAACGATATTTGATTAGGAGAGAACTTTCATTTAAACAGAAAGTGTTTTGATAAACTCAGTACTTTTAATTAAATAGAAAAAGAATTGATATTTTGAGTACTTTTACTCTAATAGAATGAGATTTATTGAGCTTCGTACTATGATTTAAATAAAAGGAGATTTGATGAGTTAAGTATATTTATTTAAATAAAAAAATAGTTGACCAGTTAAGTACTTTTAATCAAATAGAAGGAGATTGCATTGTTTAAGTACTTTCAGTTACATAGAAAGAGATTTATTGCGCAAAGTAAATGTATTTAAACAGAAAAAAATTTGATTTGTTAAGTTTTTTTAATTAAACAAAAAAAGTTTAATGAGTGCAGTACTTCTATTTAAATAGAAAGGTAATTGATGAGTTGAGTACAATTATTCCCAGAAAAAGAGATTTGATGATTTGAGTACTTTCATTCAAAAAGAAAGAGATTTAATTAGTTAAGTACATTTATTCAAAAAAATTGAGATGTTAAAAGTTAAGCTATCTTATTTAAAGGGGATAAGATTTTATGATAAGAGTTCTTTTATTCAAATGAACAGAGATTTAATTAGATGAGAACTTTCATTTCATTGGTAAGAGATTTGATGCATTAAACACTTTTATTCTAATGTAAAGAGATTTGATAAGTTTAAAACTTTTATTTAATTTAAAAAATTTGTGATTACTTAGGGCTTTTATTCAAATAGAAAGAGATTTGATGAGTAGAGTACTTTTATTTAATTACTAAGAGATTTGTATAAGTAAACTACTCCGCTTTAAATAGAAAAAGACTTGATAAGATAGGTACTCTCTTTTAAATATATAGAGATTTGATAAGGTTAGTAGTTTTACTCAAATAGAAAAAGACTATATAGGTTAGGTACTTTCATTCAAATAAAAAGAGATTTGATGAGATGAGTACTTTTATTTAAATGATAAGAGATTTATTAAGTTAAGAACTTTCTTTTAAATGGAAAGTTATTTGATTAAAAGAGAACTTTCATTAAAATAAAAAGTGTTTTAATAAGTTAAATACTTTTATTTAAACAAAAAGAGAATGGATATTTTGAGTACTTTTACTCTAGTAGAAAAATATTTAATGAGTTGAGTTTTATGACTTAAATAAAAGAAGGTATGATGAGTTTTGTATTTTCATTTTATTGAAAAAATAGTTGATGAGTTAAGTACTGTCAGTAAAATAGAAAGGAATTTGATATATTAAGTACTTTCATTCAAATGAAAAGAGATATAATATGTTGATTACTTTCATTTAAAGGGAATGGGATTTAATGAGTTTAGTTCTTTTATTCAAATGGAAAGAGATTTGATGAGTTAAGTACCTTCCTTCAAATACAAAGAGATACTGTAGAAGATTTGTACTTTCTTTTAAATGAAGAAATTTAATGAGTTAAGTTCTTTTATTCTAATAAAAAGAGATTTTATAGGTTGATTATTTTCTTTCAAGTAAAAAGATATGTAACGAGTTGAGTTCTCAATTTTAAAAGGAAAAAAATTATTAAGTTTAAAACTTTTATACAAAAATAGAAAGAAATGAAATAGATTGAGTACTGTCAGTCAAATAAAAAGAGATTTAAAAACGTAATTACTTTCACTCAAATAGAAAATGGTTTTATTAGTTGAGTTTTTTTATTTAAATAGAAAGATATTTGGTGAGTTTAGTACTTTTATTTAAATAGAATGAATTTTTATAAGTTAGGTACTTTTATTTAAATAGAAAAAGATTTGATGAGTTAAGTACTTATATTCAAAATTATAATTTCAAAAATATTGGAAATATTTACCATTGTATAATAAACAAATATTATACAACTCAATAAATAATTTGGTAAGTATAATTATAAAAAAAATATATATTGCTTCACTCATCAAATCTCTTTCTATTTAAATAGAAAAACTCTACTTATCAAATATCTTTCCATTTAAATGAAAGTATTTAACTCATCAAATCCTTTTTCAATTGAATAAAAGTTATAAACTCATCAAATCTCTTACCATTTAGTTTAAAGTACTCAACTCATCGAATCTCTTTCTATTGAAGTTAAAATACTCAAATAATCAAATCTCTTTTCATTTTAATAGAAATACCTAACTTATCAAATCTCTTTTCATTTCAGTAAAAGTACTTAACTCATCAAATCTCTTATCATTTGAACGAAAGAACTCGACTTATTAAATCTGTTTCCATTTTAATGATAGTACTTAACATAAGAAATCTTTTTGAGTTTAATTAAAAGTACTAAACTTATAAGAATTTCTTTCCCTTTAAATAATAGTACTCAATTCATTAAATCTCTTTGTAATTGAATGAAAGTACTTAACTCTTCAAATCTTTTTTAATTTAAATGAAAGTTCTTAACTCATCAAATTACTTTCTATTTGAATGAAAGTACCGAACTTATCAAATCTTTTTCTATTTAAATAAAAGTACTCAGCTCATTTAATCGCTTTTAATTAAAATGAAAGTACTATTCTTATTAATTATATTTCTACTTAAAAGAAAGTAAAAAACTAATCAAATCTCTTTCTACTTTAATAAAGGTTATAGACTAATCAAATCTCTTTCCATTTAAATAAAGGTACCTAACTCATAAAATCTCTTTGTATTTGACTGAAAGTACTCAAATAATCAAATATCTTTTCATTTTATAAAAATACCTAACGTATCAAATCTCTTTTTATTTGAACAAAAGTACTTAACTCATCTAATCTCTTTCTATTTAAATAAAATTACTCATCTCATTATATAATTTTTTATTTAAATAAAAGTACTCAGTTATAAAATCTCTTTACATTTAAGATAATTTACCTTACTTATCAAATCTTTTTTCATTTAAATAAAAAAACCTAACTTATCAAATCTCTTTTCGCTTAAATAAAAGAACTTACCTCATTAAATCTCTTTCTACGTGAATAAAAGAACTCAACTCATCAAATCTCTTTCTATTAAAGTGTAAGTACTTAACTTATCAATTTTTTACTACTTAAATATATGTACAAAACTCACAAAATCTTTTTTATTTAAATAAAAGTACTGAACTTATCATATATTCTTTCATTGTAATAAACGTACTCAACTCATTAAATCTTTTTCTATTTAAATAAAAGTTCTTAACTAATCTAATCTCTTATTATTTGAATTAAAATACTTAACACAACAAGTCTCCTTATATTTGAATAAAAGTAATAAGTTCATTAAATATCTTTCTATTTAATTGACAGTACCTAACTAATTTAATAACTTCTTATTTGAAATAAAGTACTAAGCTTATTAAATCTCGTTTTATTTTAATAAGAGTACTCAACTAATTGAATCTTTTTACATTTAAATGAAAGTACAAAACTAATTAAATCTTGTTTTATTTGAATGAAAGTAGTCAACTTATCAAATCTCTTTTTATTTAAATAATTGTACTAAACTTATTTATTCTCTTTTTATTTGAAAAATTTACTTAACTTATAAAATCTCTTTCTATTTAAAAAATAGTTCTAAACCCATCAAATATCTTTTTATTTGAATTAAAGTACTTACTGAATAAAATCTCTTTTTATTTCAATAAAAATATTAACTAATCAAATCTCATACTATATAAATGGATGTACTCAAATCTATAAATCACTTTCCATTATAATAAAAGTAATTACCACATCCTTTCTCTTTCTATCTAAATGAAAATACTCAACTAATCATATTTCTTTTCATTTCAAATGAAAGTACTTAACTGATCAAATCTCATTTTGTTTAAATAAATTACTTAACTAATTAAATCTCTGTCTATTTAAAAGAAAGTACTCAACTCATTAAATCTCTTTCTATTTGAATAGAAGTACTAAGCTTATTAAATCTCTTTTTATTTAAATAAAAGTACTCAGCACATCAAATCTCTTTCTATTTAAATAAAAGTATTTAACTTAATAAATCTCTTTCATTTAAAAAGAAAGTACTTAACTTATTAAATCAATTTTGGATTTAATAAAAAAAATAAACTAATTAAATGTCTGTCGATTTAAATAAATGTACTCAACTCATTATATCTCTTTCTACTTGAATAAAAGTGCTCAAATCATTTATACTATTTCTAGTTGAACGAAAGTACTTACTTGTCAAATCTCTTTCAATTTTAATGATAGTACTAATCTTATTAAATTTCTTTTCATTTAAATAAAAGTATTTAACATATCAAATCTGTTTGTATTTAAATAAAAGTTTTTAACCTAATAAATTTTTTTCTATATAAACAAAGTACTTAACTTATCATATCTCTTTTTATTTAAATAAAAGTACTTAGCTTATTAAATTACTTTTAATTGGAATAAAAGTAATCAACTCAATAAATCTCTTTCTATTTGAATAAAGATACCAATTTATTTCAATCTCTAACTAATTAAATAAAAGCACTTAACCATAACGTCTCTTTACATATAAGTGAATGTGCCAATCTTATAAAATTTCTTTCAATTTGAATAAAAGTACTCAAATTATCAAATCTCTTTGTATTTAAAAGAAAGTACAGGACTCATTAAATATTTTCTATTTGAATAAAATTACTAAACACACAAAATCTCTTTCTACTTGAATAAAAGTACTTAATTCATTAAATCTCTTACTATCTAACTAAAAGCACTTAACCTATTTAGACTTTTTTTATTTAAACGAAAGTACTACAATTATGAAATCTCTTTTCATTTAAAAGAAGGTAAACAACTCATTAAATCTCATTTTTTTATATAAGAGTACTTAACTTATTAAATCCTGTTCCATTTGAATTAAGTTATTCAACACATTATAACTCTTTCTATTTAAACAAAAGTACTAAAATTATTTAATCCATTTCTATTTCAACAAAAGTACTATACTCTATAAATCTCTTTTTATTTGAATAAAAGTTCTTAACTTCACAAATCTCTTTCTAATTTAATAAAAGTACCTAACTTATCAAATGTCTTTCAATTTTAATTGCAGTACAAATCTTATTAAATCTCTTTTTATTTAAAAAAAAGTATTAAACATATCAAATATATATTTGTATTAGAATAAAAGTACTTAACTATAAATTTGTTTTGGAATAAAATTACTTAACTTAATAAGTATTTTTTCATTTGATTAAAAGTACCCAATTTAATAAATCTTTTTTTATTTGAATAAAAGTACTTAACTTAAAAAATCCTTTTTCATTTGAATGAATGTACTTAGGTCACAAATTAACTTTCTATAAGAATAAAAGTACTTAACTTATCAAATCAATTTTCATTTTAATAAAAGTACTTACTTTTCAAGTTTCTTTTAATTTGAATGACATTTTTAACTTTTTAAATCATTTGTTATTTAAATGAAAGTACTTTACTCAACAAATCACTTTTTTTTGAATGAAAGTACTCAACTTGAAAAATCTCTTTATATTTAAATGAAAGTAACCAAGTCATTATTTCTCTTTCTAAAAAAAATAACAAACAGTAGTTCTTAAATCTCTTTCCAATTAAATGAAAGAACTCTACTCATTATGATTCTTTCTATTTTAACGAAAGTACTCAACTCATCAAATCTCTTTCCATTTTAACGATAGTACTAAACTCATCAAATCTCTTTCTCTTTTACCAAAAGTACTCATTTCATCAAATCTTTTTCTTTCTAAATGTAAGTATTTAACTTGTAAAATCTGTTTTTATTTAAATAAGAGTACTAAACTTATCAAATATCTTTCTATAAAAATTTAAGTACATAATTTCCAAGTCTCCTTCCATTTAAATAAAAGTACTCGACTTATCAAATCTCTTTCAATTTTAATAATAGTATTAAACTTAGCAAGTTTCCTTCTAATTGAATAAAAGAACTAAACTCAATAAATCTCTTTTTATTTGGTTGAAAACACTCTACTAATTAAATCTCTTTCCATTTAAAGGAAATTGATTAACTTATCAAATCTTTTTCAATTTTAATAAAAGTACTAAACTCATCAAATATCTTTCCATTTTAATAAAAGTACTAAACACATCAAATCTCTTTCTATTTGAATGAAAGTACTCAACTCATTAAATCTCTTTTAATATTATTGAAGGAGCTTAACTCATCAAATCTCTTTCTAATTTAGTGTAAGTATAACTTTTTTAAATCTATTTCTATTTAAATGACAGTTCTCAACATATTATACCTCTATTTATTTTGAATGGAATCACCTAACATAGTTATTTTTTTTCTATTTATGAGAAAGTACTCAACTCATTAAATCTCTTTCAACTTAAAAGAAAGTAATCAACTCATTAAATCTCTTTTCATTTAAATAAAAGTACTCAACTCATCTAATTAATCTCTCTCTATTTAAATAAAAGTACTAAATTCACAAATATCTTTCTATATTAATGAAAGTACTTAACCCATCTAATCTCTTTTCATTTGCTTAAAAGTACTCAGCTCATTTAGACTCTTTCTATTTAAATGCAAGTATTTAGTTCATTAAATCTATTTCTATTTAAATTAAAGTACCTAACTAATTAAATCTCTTTCCATTTGCAAGAAAGTATCTAACTTATTTATACCCTCTCCATTTGAACAGAAGTACTTTACTTATTAAAACACTTTTTATTTAAACGAAAGTACTCAACTCATTTAAACTTTTTTCATTTGAATAAAAGTACTAAATTTATAAAATATCTTTCTATTTAAATAAAGGTACGCAGCCTAATATTTCTCTTTCTATTTAAATGAAAGTACTTAACTTATTTAATTTCTTTTTATCTAAATGAATATACATAACTCATCAAATCTCCTTCTATTTGAATTAAAGTACATAATTTATCATATCTCTATTAATTTAAATAAAGGTACTAAACTTATTAAATACATTTCAATTTGAATATAGGTATTCAACCAAATAAATCTCTTTTTTTATAATAGAAAACATTTAACTTTTCAAATCTCTTTCTACCTAAATAAAAGTTCTTTAGTCATTAAATCTCTTTCTATTTAAATGGAAGTACTTAAGTGATTAAATCTTTTTTTATTTAAATGAAAGTACTTAACTCATAGAAACTCTTTTTGTTTGAATAAAAGTACCTTACTTAAAAAATCTCTTTCTATTTACATGACAGTTTTCAACCTATTTAATCTCACTTTATTTTTTTGTTAAAGTACTTAACTCAATAAATCTTTATCTATATTAAAAAGTTCTCAACTTATTCAAACTCTTTCATTTTTAATGATAGGACTCAACTCATTTATACTTCCTCTATTTAAACGAAAGTACTAAATTTGTAAAATCTCTTTCTATTTGAATGAAAGTACTTGACTTAACAAATTTTTCTATTTTTGAAATAAAAACTTAACTTATCAAATCTTTTTCTATTTAAAGTAAAGTACTCAACTCAATAAATCTCTGTTAACTTGTAAGAAAGTAATCAACTCAAAAAAACTCTTTCCAATTAAATAAAAGAACTCAATTCATCTAATCTCTTTACATTTAAAAGAAAGTTTCGATCTCATCATATCGTTTTGTATTTACAGATAGGTACACTACTCATAAATCTCTTTCCGTTTGAATGAAAGAACTCAACTCATCTAATCCCGTTCTATTTAACACGTTCCGTCCCGCGTAACCCGTACTTGGGTGACGGGCATGTTTCCGTGGGGCCCGCGTAACCCATATGTGGGTTACGCTTTTCTTGTTTAAGTTAAATATGATTTTTTGTTGCATTTTGAAAACAAATTTATTGGAACAAGTTCTGAAGTATAAATATAGAATATACAACATAAAAATTTTAAAAATACACAAATAACACTCTATTTTTTATAAATTTATACAGGATAAAATATTACATTATACTATGTCGTATAATATTCGTTGAAACAGTCCAAGCACATTTGTGGCGATTTTGGGCAATTCAAACAATAAGTTGTCGTTTTTTTAAGGTTTTCTTTTCCTTTTTGGCGTCCTATTCATTTTCGAAGGACGACCTCGATTTGTAGAATCAGAGCTTTAAGTCATGATGGGAGGATGTTTTGTGGATAAGCGGTAAGCGTTTAAAAATCCAAAATAAACTTACATATAAGATTATTTCGGAACAAAACAATTTATAAATTTCATAGATCGATAGTAATTTATATAAAGATAATCGACAATGCACGGACCTACTAGAGTTACATTGTTTATATTCTCGCATATCTCTCCGCTATCGTTCTAGCGCGCCGACAGTAAAACTTGGGTCCGCAGGAAACTCAACGAAATCACGCTTGGTACGGAACGTGTTAAATGAAAGTAATCAACCAATTATACCTTTATCTATTCTAATAAAAGTACTGATCTTATCATATCTTTTTTTTATTAAAAAAAAGTACTATACTCATTAAATCTCTTTTCATTTGATTAAAATTACTCTACTGATTAAATATTTTACTTTTTAAAAAAAATTAATTACCTTTTTAAATCTTTTTCAATTTGAATAAAAGTACTGAACTCATCAAATCTCTTTCCATTTTAACGAAAGTACTAAACACATTAAATCTCTTTCCATTTAAATGATAGTACTAAACTTGTTTATTATCTTTCCATTTAAAGAAAAGTAACCAAATAATTATATTTCTTTCTGTTTAATCGAAAGTACTCAACTAATCAAATCTTTTTCTATATAAATAAAAGAACTTTACTTATCAAATCTTTTTTTATTTGAATAAAAATACATAATTTTTCAAATCCCTTTCGATTAACATAAAAATACCTAACACATCAAGTATCTTTCTATTTGAACGAAAATACTCAGTTCATCTAATTTCTTTGCATCTCAAATATAATTTGAGTATGTTAATATATCCAAAATTATACAACACATTAACATCAATAGTCAACCTGACATGCATTCTGTCTAGTTTCTAATAGCAAATTTTAACGTCGCTAAAAATTTTTCAATATATTTAGGAAAATTATCGCTGTTTTCTAGATTAAATAATAGTTGATAACTATCAGATACATAAAGAAATGCTATAAAACAAAAGCTATAAAACGTTTTCTTTTAAGTTTTAAAGCGTATACTTGCAAATAAAAAGTGCTAAGTCCGAAGAAGTTTTGCAAACATCATTTATATTTGGACTACTGCAGTTTAAAAAAAAGGAAAAAATCATATTATTACGACTTTTTTTGGTCACTTTACGTGTGGAAGTAAATTCTCTTTCGGCGAAACTCGATTGTAGTCAACCTGACATCCATTCTGTCCTGTTTCTAATAACACATTTTAACCGTCGCTAAAAATTTTTCAATATATTTAAAAAAAGTTTTCGCTGCTTTCTAGGTTAAATAATAGTTAAAAACTTTCAGATATCTACAGAAATGCTATATAACAAAAGCTATAAGACTTATTCTTTTAAGTTTTAAAGCGTATAATTACAAATAAAAAGTGTTAGGTCTAATAAAACCCGACAAATAACATTTATATTTTCACAAATGCAGTCCAAAAAAAGGAAAAATCACTTTGTTAGAACTTTTTTTTATCACTCAACGTGAAGAACTCAATTCTTTTTCAACGAATCTCGATTGTAGTAAACCTGACATTTATTCTGTTTTGTTTCTAATAGCAAATTTTTTCCGTCGCTAAAAATGTTTTAATATATATAAAAAGAAATATTCGCTACTTTCTGGATTAAGACGTAGTTAAAAACAATAAAATTTCTAAAAAAGTGCTATATAACAAAAGCTATAAAACCTTTTCTTTCAAGTTTTAAAACGTATACTTACAAATAAAAAGGTTTTAAGTCCGAAAAAATTTTGCCAACATCATTTATATTTGGACTACTGCAGTCAAAAA
>JACGWG010000455.1:0-21339 GCA_023678865.1 Polistes exclamans
TGATATATTAAATATCAAGTGTATCTTTTATTATATAATTAAAATTAATGAATATAATATATTTTTATAATTAATTAATAGATAATATATTAAATATCATGTGTATCTTTTATTATATAATTAAAATTAATGAATATAATATATTATGATAATTAATTAATATATGATATATTAAATATCATGAATTTTTTATTATATTATATAAGATATATTAAAAATATCTTATATCTTATATCATAATATATATGTAGTATTTAAAAAAAATGTTTACATATTTATATTTATATTTATATTAAATATTTTAGAAATATTTACCTTCTCGTTGTTACCAAGTTGACTGTTAACAGCCGTCGAAGATTTGATAGGTGTGCCATGAGCATTACCATTCCCTTGATTCAATCTCGGGGATGCATTCGAATGACGATTCGTCGAATTTGCATTTGATTTTAGTAACGGACTGGAACTTGAATCGTGTTCCCCACCACCTGGCGTCGTCTTGCCCGTTTCTTCGCATCCTGGTAATGGTGGTGCAGTTTGTCCTGGTGTTGGGGTGATCGGTTTACCACCCTTTATCAATTCTACTATCTCGTCAGCTTCTCTTGATAGATCACCATCCGGCCTGAACGGGTTATCCCAACCACTATCCGTACTGCAACATTCAATTCATTTATTTAATTATTTAAATTTATGAAAAAAATTCGTTTATATTTTGAAAGTGGTGGTGTAAGTTAAAATTTGAAAGAAAAATAATAATTAATTTATTTAGTTATATTTATAATAGCACATTTTATTTTAAATTAAATTAATTCAATGTAATTTTTACGATATATTGTCAAAAATGAAATGTTAGATTAGTGTTTGTTATTTCAATATTATATAGAATTTATTTTTAGTGTTATATGTAATATTTCGAAACAAGAGATACATGACTTAAATTACTTTCATAATTATGGGTACATATATGTATATTTATTTATTTGTATATTTAATATATAGTTATTTAAATATATGAACCTTGTTTATATTTGGAAAGTGATGTAAGTCAATTTTTAATTTATATGTTATAAGAAATTGTATATAATATAATTCTACAAAATTCTACAGAAGATTTTGGTCAATCTATAAATTGTGCTTTAGATGAACGGATTTATTTTTTCATTTTATCTTTTTCCAATTTCCATAGTTTGTTTCGTTTATAATAGTATCAGATTTTTTTTACAGATTAATTATAAAAATAATGAATTATTATTTATTATATATTTTGTTTAAATTCTCCCTAAAATAGAAATTTATATAATCAAATATTAAATATCGATAAATTAATAAAAATATTTATTTTGTCAAACGTGACTAAAATAAATTTATATTTTTGAATTAATTACAAATGTTAACTTTTTTAAAATTATTTTTTAAACTAACACAAAAAATAAACTTGCATTATTTTCGAAATAAACGATCCCACATATTTTAGTCAAATGTCTTTCGTGGAAATCAAAATTCACGAGTTGTTAAATTAATTTATTTTAATTATCATAATACGATAAAATCGGAAACAATGAAATAAATAGGAGTTCCCGCAAAGTGGGATAATTATTTAATTCAATCAAATTAATTCCCATACGTGGAATAATTTGCTTGCGCACAATTTCAGATTAAGACGTATTCTTCAATTTAAAAAAAAAACTCTAAATACATTTTTAATCGTATCAACAAATTTTATCATTCTTTTTTTTTATTTTTATCGTGTTGCTCACACACGTTATTTGAGATTACTTATATATTTTATTTTATTTATTTATTATATTTATTTTTTTTTGACACGTTAATTGATATTTATATTTTAAATTATAATACAATATTTGATATATTCATTAATATTTAATATATCACTCTTGAACTTTAAATAAATTTAAAAAAAAAAGTATAATCAACACGTAGAAGTATAATAAATAATTTCTTTAAATCATATCGATTTCTTGTTTTCATTTTCTCATTTTCTTCTTCTTCTTCTTCGTTGTTGTAGTGTTTCATATTTAACAAAGTAACAGTTCTCATCTACTTACATATATATACATATATATACATATATATATTCCCGTAAGTATTATTCGCATGTTTAAACGATACTTTTACTGAATACGAAATTAACCTAGAAATATATAATATGCAAGAATGTTGCCTGAATTTGTTAAACGTGTAACAACAGGAGGAAAACTAATGCTAAACTCGTATCTTACGCAACGATTTAACTACCTACATATATATACACGTAAAACACATATACACATATACATAAAACTACCTATATATATATATATATATCTTTGTATAAGTTTCTATTCATGGTAAATCGAACGATTGCGTATTCAAAACATAGAATAACGTTGATAATGATCATTTCAACGTGGTTACGAGAGAAAGGGAAAGGATGAGAATGAAGAGAAGGAAATCAGGTAAAGGGGGAGTGGAGTAGGGGGAGGTGGGTGGAACGGAGAGGGAATATTATAATTTTTAATTCTTACGTAAACGAATAAATAATCTTTTTTCTATGTATATATGTGTGATTTATAATATAGTTGAATAAAAAATGTTTTAAAACCAGTCAGTATTATCATAATTTATAGAAATGGGAGAGGGAGGTTAGGGGAGGGTGGATTATAATTTTTAATTCTTACGTAAACAAATAAATAAATAATAATAATCTATTTGTAATATTGTTGAACATTTTTTTCGTTGAACAAAAAATGTTTCAGAACCATTCTGACATTAACGTAGCTCTTGTTTAGCAAAAAAAAAAGAAAGAAAAAAAAAAAACAGAATAAAATGCAATAAAAAGAAAAAGTAAAAAATATAACATAAGTTAGACGCAATAGTTGCATAGAAACGACCGTGGCATTAAGCCTTTGGCATTGAATTGCACTTAATCGAGCTCTAACTCTCGTGGGCTGCGTTATTCGCGTCAACGGAATGCACATATACACGTGCATGTATGCATGCATGCATGCACGCACGCAAGCAAGCATACGTATGGGTATTATTGCACATGAATACACATATTGAATAGAAAATAGTGAATGTAGAATAGGTGATGCACCAATACGAGAATATCAACGAATGATGAATAAACGTGTGCACCCCTTTTTTTTTTTTTTTTTTCGTTGAAAAGAAAATGTTTGTTATTTGTGTTATTCGTATATTCTAATATTTTGTGGGTTTTTTTTTATTTTTTAATACGAAGTTATATTTCATTTATGTACTCATCTCTGTGTGACACTTTTTAAAATAATATTATATTAATGGAATATTTTCAACTAAACTTTTACTTTTTTATATTTGTACGCAGTTTTTTGTTTAATGCAGAAATTACAGTATGCAGCAGTATGCACAGTGAGTTTAAGTTTTACGCAGTATCAATAATTTTATTTAAAGTTGATTAACCGTGAAAAAATTAGAAGCTGCTGGACTGAAAAAATCTGGGGGACCGGTGGGGGGATTTGAACTCAGAAATTTTTCTCTTTCACTTTCCGGGCAACTGCTCTACTCATTACGCTATCGATGATCACTGTGTAATATATAATAATACAATACATATTGAGTTTGTGACGTTGAGTCTAATAAATACATAATACATAATGCATAATAAATAATAAATAATCATTCTAAAAATCGTATTTGATTAATATTAATTTTAATATATAATCATTTTAACATAAATCATTCATAATAAATAATTATTCTAAAAAATCGTATATATTTTATTAATATTAATATTAATATATAATCATTCTATAAAAATCTTATATTATTAATATTATTAATAATAAATAATCGTTCTAAAACTCGTATTTTATTAATATTAATTTTGTTGAACTGGAAAACATGTGCCAACCCCCTTCCCCTAATATAATACAAAATAAATCATGTGATCCTGTAATATCACATGAGTTTGACATGCCTGTTATATATAGTTTCAATATCGTGTTCATAATTGTTGAAAAGGGCTACTAGTAAATGCTTGTTATTTCGAACAAAAAGAAAAAGGAAAGCAAAAAAGGGAGAAAGAATGAAAGAAAGAAAGAAAGAAAGAAATAGGGAATGTCATCATTCGGTAAAGGATATTTTATTACAAGGGCGAGGGTTGCAAATCGTTTCCGGCGCTGATTGCAAAGCTGATTGTATTTCGTAGGGTTCGAAATTTGTTATACGAGAAAGGTGTCCCGTTTCCGTGAGATACGTTGTAACGGTGTTAAACGTTCCGTGAAATTGTCCGAATCTTTTTTTCTTTTTTTTTTTCGTTTGTTTTTTTCTGCTGTTGCTGCTTTTTTCCTTTCTTCCCAAGAGATTTTTTCTTTTTTTTTCTTTTTTACAATTTTTATGTGGTCGAGTTTGATTTGAATTTGTCATTGAATCATTGATTTCGTTTGCACACTTTTTTTCGACAGTTATTATAATATTATACTTAACTGTTGAGTAAAATAAAAAATATCTTTTAAATTCATTCATTAGATTCACAAATTAAATTAAATAAAATTCTTTTTTTTTATTTCTTTCTTTAACAATGTTTTCTCCGATCAATTTTTGTTCTCTTATATTTCTTTATCATTATTCTTCTTTCTTTCATTTTATTATTATTATTATTATTTGTTCGTTATTGAGTACAATTATTATATTATATTATATTATAATTTATATATATAATAAATATTTAGGATTTTATTTTTTATTAATAAAATTATAATATATTTATAATAATATTATATAATAATTTATAATAAATATATATTTTTTGGGACGTTACAAATTAATATAATAAATAATTATAATATGTATATATAAATTTATTAATTAAATATTAATTAACTTTTCTCGTGTGTCTCATTATAATATTTAAGTAAAGAAAAAAAAATGAGAAAACACGTTGAATCAGATGCAGAATAAAGTTTTCGATAGATCGGGGTTTTTATTCGAATGAAAACGAGGCTAACCGGAAATAGACAGAAGATGAAAGATGATGGAAACTTCCGATGCAATGGATAGAACCATCTCTCTTTTTTTTTTCTTTTTTTTTCTTTTGCTTTTATTTTTCTACCCCATCTTCTACCCTTTTTCATTTGGTTTTCTTTGATCGAAATGCAAAAGAATTCTTCTTTTATTTTTTTTAATCAATATTTAATAGAAAAATAGAAAAATATTATCGAAGTATATTGAATATATTTTGTTAATAATAATAATAATAATATATGTCTGTATTTATAAAAGGGTTAGGATTGTTTTAGGGATTGGTGTTGATAAGTATGATACATTTTTATATTTATGAATTATGGATACATATTACGTACTTGATGATTATTTTATTACAAACATCGATGAAAAATGATCTCGAAGTATATCGAATATTTTATTAACAATAAATTTACGGATTGAGATAATTTGATTCATTAAAAATTTGATTTTACTATATATGTAAATTATTTTTTAAAAACATATGTGTTGGTTTCATTAAAAATTTGATTATCATATAAATTATTTTTTAAAAACATATGTGTTGGTTTTAATGAGTATAGTTGGGGTTTCATTAAAACGTTGATTATCATATAAATTATTTTTTAAAAACATATGTTTTGATTTTAATTAGTATAGTTGGGGTTTCATTTAGTAATGAAATATACGTGAATATTAATTCATTCAAACAATACATATTTAATGATGTTTTATTAGAAACATTGATTAAAAAAAATGATTGAAAAGTATAGATTCAATGGATATCAGTCTCTCTCTCTCTCTCATTTTTTTTTTATTCCTTTCAATTTTTTCTTTCCATAAAGCATCCCTTTTACTACTGTTCTAAATTCTGAAGACTTTTGATCAAGTTTCAAACGAGTTTGCTTGCTCGACGATTTCGATGGTAGTACGTATGCAACATACTAGAAAATAAGTAGGAAAGTTACGTGCCTATGAGAATAAAAAAAAAAAAATAAAAAAGAATGAGGGTGAGTAGATATAAAGATGAAAGAACAAAAAGAAAAAAAAAATTAACACACGGGGGAAAAAGATGAAGTAGACGAAGTAGAAGAAAAAAAAATGGTATAAGAGGATAAAGAAAGTAAAAAAATAAAAAAGGGCCAAGTTTGAGAAGAGAAACGTCGAACCGAAAAAGAAGAGTAGTGAAGAGAAGTGAAGAGAAGTGAAGAGAAAAGTAGGAGGAAGTGAATATAGAGGAAAAGCTTGTACTTTCGAAGCACCGAAAGGAAATAGGTTGGTAGTTTCAGCTGGCCATGGGCCAGCCAGGCTAATAATGTCCGATATTACGAAATTCTATGGCCGTACTTTCGTTCCCCTACTTTTCTCAGTTTTAATCCGCCAAGGGGAAACTGCATTAATGTATATCATCTTCACTTATTTTTCTTAATAGTTAAAAAAAAAGAATATTAATAGTATGAATCATTGATACATTATATTAATTTTGATGAACTAATTTAGAATTAATATTCGAATTTTTGTAATTTAAATGTGTTTTGTTTATAAACATTATTTACTCTTATTTTCTTTTTTATTAGTAAAAAAGAATATTAATAGTATGAATCATTGCGATACGTTATTAATTTTGATGATTTAATTTAGAATTTATATTTGAATTTATGGAGTTTAAATGTGTGTTGTTTATAGAAATTATTTACTCTTATATTTTTTTATTAGTAAAAAAGAATATTAATATTATGAATCATTGATATATTATTAATTTTGATGAACCAATTTAGAATTTACAATATATTGGAATTTTTCAGTTTAAATGTATTTGTTGTAGAAATTATTTCTTTTTATTTTCTTTTTTATCATTAAAAGAAAATATATTCAATTCTATGAATTTATGCATATTATTCTTTATGAAGCAATTTAGAATTTATATTTGAATTTTTCAGTTCAAAAATGTATGTTGTTATAGAAATTATTTATTCTTATTCTTTTTATCATTAAAAGAAAATATATTAATTCTATGAATTTTTATACATATTAATTTTGATGAACCAATTTAGAATTTATATTTGAATTTTTGCAGTTTAAATGTGAGATGGTTATAGACATTATTTACATTTCTTTCTTATACCAGTAAAAGATAAAAATATATTCCTATGAATCATCGATGGATATTACTTTATGCATCAATATAAAATTTATAATTGAATATTTCAGTTTAAATGTGTATTGTTATAGAAATAATTGATTACGTTCGAAATGCATTGACATGAGTACGTTGAAAAGTTTTGAGATTAATATGGTGCAATAAATCATAAAGATTGCATTCGTAAATTTGTTATACGATATAAATGTCAAATGTTTTCGTGGATAAAAACATTGAATATATTTGAAAACATATTACTAAACGAAGAATATTATCAAAGGAAAATTATTTTCATTTTTCTTCTATGTCATGTCAAAATTTATTTTAAGTAAAATATTTCTATTGAAAAGAAAAAGAATAAGACAAAATCTATATGAATATTTTAAACCATGAATCAATATATATATTATTTATATTATTTTAATATATATTTTTATTTATATTATTTATTATATATTTTTATTTATTTATATTATTTTATTTATATATTTTTTATTTATATATTATTTTAATTCTTATTTATTACAAATAATTTTACAATTTTTATTTATATATATATAAATTCTAATTTTAACTTAATTTTTATTAATTAAATAATTAAATAAATTTTAATTATTTCTATATTTAATAATTAAATAAAAAAATAACGTAATGAAGTAATTATTAGAAAAATTGTAAGAGGACAATGAAAATCTGATTCTTTATCCCCCAAATCATAGAAGCTATATACTATATATATACACATTATATATATGTAAGAAGTTTGAATGGCACATACCACGTGTTCGTTAAAAAGACTCTTTGTTAAAGTTCAACGACACCAAAAAAAAAAAAAATAAGAATTTTCCTTGGCTCGGATAAATGCTTTAATCGCGAACAAGTAGTCGTGTGCGAATAATCGATGAAATATTATCGTCTCGATTTCCAAACGATTCAAATTTCTCGTCAATTTTTTTTCTTTTTCATATCAAAAGAAGTAGAAAAAAAAGAAAAGAAAATGTAGAGTAAATTTGAACGGGGTAGAAAAATCAACTTGGTAAAATATTCTAAGAATTATAGTTGAATCTCGAGAATGGGAACGTTAGGTGAGTATCTACGAGAGAGAATGAGAGAGAATGAGAATGAGAAAGAGAGAGAGAGAAAGAGACAAGCTCAATGAGGTTAACGAGGTTTATCGTTCGTGGGGCATAGGACACGTTCTTTTGCTCTAAATTCGTGTCGCGTGTTTTCGATCGAAACACGTTGTAACCTAAAGAATGAATTATTCATGTATTTTTTTATTTTTATTTAATATCAGATTTATACGGATGTTTTGTTCATTATTTTTTCATGATTTATAAATATTGTTTGTGAAAATATGAATGGTTTAAGTAGAAAGAAAGAAATTAATATTTACGTATATTTTATTAGTTAACTAAATAGTAACATATGTTTTTTACAAAATAATATTTAAGTTATATATATATGTAGTAATGAAATTTTTAATGAATAAAAATTGGCTTACAATCAGGCTGTAAATTTAGTGTTAAATATATTATACAATGTATTATATATATGTGAATAAAATATGTTTGTTTCTGGAATAAATAAATTAAAATATATACGAATAAATATGTATATGGAATACATAAAAAATACAAAATAATTAGAATAAATAACATTATAATAACATTTACAAAATATATTAGAAGTTAATTGTCATAAAAAATATTTTACACGGAAAAAATTAAAAATGAATTTAAATTAATATTAAAATAAAAAAATAGTTCGAATAAAATCAAATATATATGAATAAATATATATGGAATAAATACGAAATAAAAATAAAATTATTATTTATAAGTAATATATAATTGTGGTGCATAAAGTAATTTGTATCGATGATTCGTAGGATTATATATATTTTGAAAATGAGTTTATTAATAAACTAAAATATATTTATATATGAATTAAGGATAAAAAAAAAAAGAAATAATTAATATTCATTACTATATATTAATAAATAAATGAATATTTAAAAAGTAATATATATATTTCCTTAAAATAAACATATTATAATATATATATATAATAATAAATATATATTTTTATATTTAATAACTTGGCAGAAAAAATTGAACGACGTTACGTTATTAAAGAGGGAGGAGGGGTGGTGGAAACAAATTGTGAAAGATAGAAAGTTTAGGTTTGTATTCTTTTTCTTTAGGGACGTGACAGAGGGGGAGGGTGCTATAAAAAAAGTAATTGTAAGTTAGATCGTTAAAAATAGAAAAAAAAAAAAGAAATAAAATGAGAACGTCAATGTTATTGGTTGGTAGTTTCGTTATAATTCGTTGCCAGTCAGAAATACGGAAATAGTCGATTACTAAACGTAAGCAAAAGTTCGAATAGAGAAAATTTAGTATTCCATAGTAATAGTAGTAGTAATAGTAATAGTAGTAGTAGGTAGTATCTTATTTGTAGACTGTACGACGCCAATGTGAAGACACAATTTTCTTTTTCTCGAGGGTCTTCAACCCCTAAGGCACGCGAGTTATATTACTCTCTTTCTACGAATATTTAGCATTTAAGTGGTGTCTGGGTAAAACTTATATTATATTTTAGGCATAGGTCTATTATTTCAATCATTCACGAAACTTTTTCTTTCCCTCTTCAAACTTCGTTTAAAAAATCTTCCATGAAACGAGAACGTATAACAAAAAAAAAAAAGAGAAAATCTAAGAATCATTTAAAAAGAAAAACAAAATACATTATAATTTGACAAGGGGATGATTATTTAACAGTAGGGGGGAGGGAGGGGTATATTTTTTTCTAGTGTCTTTATAGTTAATAATTATTGTTTTTTCTTTTAAATATTCTTGTGTAGTTTGTGGTTATATTATTTTATATTATATAGTATATAATAAAATTAGTCTAGTAAGTTAACTAGTTAGTTTAATTTAGTTTGTTTTAATTAATAATTTAAAACTATATATATATATAACTAATATATAGTTATATATTATATAATAATTAGGTCTTTAAAATTTGTTTTTCAAGTGAAATTTATTAAAATAATTGGAAATATTATTATGGTATATAAACTCTATAGATATTATGTATAATACTACTTGCATTGATTGCATGACAAATTTTAAATGCATTTCTTGAAAAACATTTTTCAAATCTACTTGTAATTTTTGTAGACACACTTTGTGAAATACATGTCCGATTATTATTGGACGTATCATTTTGTTTTTTGGATTACTTTAATATTAATATATATGTCTTTCAAAATTGAAATTATTGATATAAGAAAATAGATTCATAATAATTAGGATACAATTTGAAGGAAACTATTAGCTGCTCAATTCTTATTTTACACATGAAAGTTAATTAGAATCATAATAAATATAATTAATTAGAGTATCGATGGAAAAAATGATGAGAAGATATGAACAATAATTATAATACAATTTGAAGGAAACAATTAACTCCAATTTTATTTTATATGAAAGTTAATTAAAATCATAATAAATAATAATTAATTGTAACATATACAATGAGTAACTAATATAAAAAGTAATAGATAGAATTTAATAGAGTATCGATGGAAAATATGATGAGAAAATATGAACAATAATTAACACACAATTTGATGGAAACAATTAACTCAAATTTTATTTTACATGAAAGCTAATTAAAATCAAAATAAATTGTAACATATATCACGAGTAACAAATATGAAAGATAATAAATAGAATTAAACAGAGTTTCGATGGAAAAAATGATGAGAAAAAATGAACAATAATTAACAAACAATTTGAAGGAAACAATTAACTCAAATTTTATTTTACATGAAACTTAATTAGAATTATAATAAATAATATAAAATACATTTTAACATATAAAAGATAATAGATAGAATAAAATAGAGTATCGATGAAAAAAATGATGAAAAAAGAAATTCTAATGATGGGGTTTCTTTTTATGGGAAAAAGGGTAAGGGATAAGATTACCTTTCATTGCCATCGGAGTCCTTGGGTACTTTAATCACGTAATACACGTGTCCTCCATGAGTGGTCGTCATTTTCGACGTTATAATATAACGAATCGTTCGTCATCAAATTTCACACAATAAAAACAAACAAAAATAGACGACACTTCACTCGTAGAACGCGAGAACGTTAATTTTAATAAAAAATTATACGATTTTTATTTGAATTCATAATCGATTATTCACTGATCCCACCATAAGTATCTTCGTTATACACTTCATTTAATTATTATTATTATCCTTCGTGTGTTTTTTTCTATGATCAAATTAATTAATTATTATCTTATCTAATTTTTTTTAAGATAACAATTTTTTCCAGTTTCTATATGATTATTAAATATAATTAATAAATAAATTAATAAGTAATTAAAATAATCTTTTGTTTTTGAGTATGATAATGATTTATTTCAATGATCAAATAAATAAATTAATTTCAAAAAATGATTAATCAATCTTTATTATGAATGATAATGATTTATTTCTATGATTAAATATTTATAAATTAATTTTTAAATAATTATAATCAATCTTTATGTTTTGGTTAAATGATAATGATTTACTTCTATGATCAAATTAATTAATTATTATCTCATCAAATGTGTGTTTCATAGTAACACACACTTCTTCTTCTTCTTCTTCTTTTGGTTTTTTACACGATTATTTATTAACAAATAAATTAATTATTAAATTATTAAATAACCATTCTCTTTTTTTCTTTTGAATGATAATGATTTATTTCTATGATCAAATTAATCAATTAATATTTTATCCAAATTTTTTTAACATAACACTTCTTCTTCTTCTTCTTCTTCTTTTGGTGTGTCCACGATTATTTATTAATAAATATAAATAAATGATTAAATTATTAAATAATCTTACTTTTTTTCTTCTATTATTTTTCAATGATAATAATAATAACTATTATTATTATTTTACGATAATCGAGAACTATGAAAGGCACATGTTTTCTCGTTGCTGTCTTACTAAGAACTTGGCCAATTTTAAAAGAGAGAGAGAGAGAGAGAGAGAAAGAAAGAAATAAACAGAAAGAGAAAGAGAAAGAGAGAAAGATATAGATAGATTGAAAAGAGATGGAAAAGTGGGGGAGAACTCAAAAGACGAACGTAAGACTTTATTTTTAAGCACTTTCGTGGCAGGAGATCCTTCGCGAATATATATTCTCTCTCTCTCTCTCTCTCTCTCTCTTCATCCCCCTTTCCTTCCTTCCTACCACCCTCCCACCCTCCCACTCCCCACAGTCGACATAACTCCACTTTAGAAACGTTATTTCAAGCGATCCAATGTTTGTGAGAAGGAAAGCTAGCTAGCTAGTTTAGTTACTCGCATTTTCCACGTTGCAAACGAGATACTCACGAAGAAATGATTTTTTTTACTTTTTTTTTCTTTTTGTTATTTTCTGTAAGTTTTATCTACACGTGTACGTGTACATACACATACATACATACATACATACACTGCAAATAACTAAATAGAAATCGAGAGGGGGAGGTTGGTGAGATTTTGTGCCAGAAGAAACTTGGATCTTTCCTATGGATCGTATGGAATGTGAAGAAAATTTGAATATAACGGGTGGAACAATTGATTTCGATCAGGAGTTTAAGCTTACTTGTTTTTTGATTGAAATATTATTTGATTATGTAATTCCAATGATTTATTTATTGGAAATTTGAATCTTTCCTATGAATCGTATGGAATACGAATGAAAATTCTAGAGTATAACGGGTGGACCAATTTATTTCTATAATAAATGTAAGCTCGCTTGTTTTTTGATTGAAATATAATTTGATTATGTAATTACAATGATTTATTTATTGGAGATTTGAATCTTTCCTTATGGATCGTAGGGAATATGAATGAAAATTCTAGAGTATAACGGGTGGACCAATTTATTTCGATAATAAATGTAAGCTCGCTTGTTTTTTGATTGAAATTTAATTTGATTATGTAATTGCAATGATTTATTTATTGGATATTTGAATCTTTCTTTATGGATCGTAGGGAATATGAATGAAAATTCTAGAGTATAACGGGTGGGCCAATTGATTTTGATAATAAGTGTAAGCTCGGTTTTTAATTTCATTGATTCATTGGAATCATTTGATTATCTAATTAAAATGATTTATTTATTAGAAGTTTGGATCTTTCTTATAGATGATCGTATGGAATACGAATGAAAATTTTAGAGTATAACGGGTGGGACAATTCATTCATTTCGATAATAAGTATAGGTTAGGTTTTTATTTTTTATTAATTGATTGGAATAATTTGATCATCCGACTAATTTGAATGTATATTTCATTGAAAATTTTGATCATATGGAATATGAAGAAAATTAGATTCTAACGGGTGAGACAATTCATTCATTTCGATAATAAGTGTAGGTTTGGTATTATTTTGATTGATTGATTGATTGGAATAATATGATCATCTATAACCAACGTTCATAATTATTTTAATTAGTAATTTATATCTTTCTCATTGATGATCATATGGTATACAAAGAAAATTAAATTCTAACGGATGAGACAATTGATTTCGATAAGAAACGAAAACACCTGTTTTCTTTTTTCCAATTAAATTAATTTGATCTCATTTACAACCAACATTCATAATTATTTTAATTAATAATTTGTATCTTTTTCATAGATAATCTTATGAAATACAAAGATAATTAAATTCTAACGGGTGAGACAATTGATTTCGATGAGAAACGTAGTCCCAATTTTATTTTTATCGATTGATTGGAATAATTAGATCGTCCAATTAATTTCTATGATTATTTTATTGAACCATGACCTGTTTTGTTATATTTGGTATTGACGTTGTTATCTGTATTTACTCTATAAACGCAACTGGTCTCGCGTAACCGATTGTTGTCTAGTATTATATTGAGGTATGACATCGATTGGTTTTCGTTTTATAGTTAGTTAGATGCATGCTACATGGTATATAATACGGCTTCCTGAATGAGAATACATAACTCTCAATTCTTATCGAAGGACGATTACAAATCCTATTCGATTCATTGCACTTTAATCCTATCTTTTGATTATTTTCTTTTGTTAGAAGTTTGTTAAACATATTTGGGAACAAAAAAGAAAAAGATCAACGATACGTGACATTTTTTGGACGAGAAATAAATAGTATTTGAAAAATAAACAAATTAAATTTCAGTATACACAAATATTATTCGCGATAGAATTAGGAAAGGGGGATGATTTATAGTGTTGTGTAATATTTTATTAAATAAAAGAATAAAAATATTGAATCGGTTATATAATTATATTTATAAATACTTATGATTGTGTTGTATCAATTAATATAATGATTTAAATAATTTGTGTTAGATTAATTCTAATATCTTTTGATCATATATATATAATACTAATATTTATTAATAAATATATTATTCAATGTTTTTGGAAATACTAGAACTTATTTAGACGAATACAAAATTATGAAGACAGAAAAAAATAAAATTGTTGAAAAGTGTATTCCTTTAAATTAAATTTCGAGAACGTATGACAAGAAATAAAAAAGAAAATAAATTGTATTAATTATTATAATAATCTACTGATCACTTATATTCCACGTTAAATATTTAATTAAAAATACCGAACCTGTATATTAAAAATATTAATAATTTGTTATATTAATTCTACTATCCATTAATCATATACATATTAATATCATTCAATGATTAAAAACATTAATTAAACATATTTTTGAACAATTACTAAATCCAATAAAAATAAATACAAAATAATAAAAAGAATTTCCTACAAAATCTATTCCTTTAAATTGAATTTCAATAACATAATATAACAAAAAGAAAAATCTATGAAATAAATATATATCTTAAAGTTTAACAATAAAAACAACAAACCAACCAAACCAACCAACCACCACCACCATCATCAACGATATTCGGTTATTTTCAGCATTGACATTTTCAGTTTGTGGATTTAACAAGCGTCATAGTCTTCTTAGTCCTCACACAGTTAGAAACATAGTCATCGTAGTTGTAGTTGGTTAAATGTTCACGTTCCTAGTCTCACTTGTTAGAGTATACTTTAACACACATTGACGTTTCCCCTCCTCAGTCCCCCCTTTCCCCCTATTCCCCCTCTTCCCCCAGACCCCCTTATTCTCTTCCAGGTTGCATTCCAAGTTCTATATAGTTATACAACATCATCCCCTTTTCATCCCCCACGAGTCGTTTTATTCCACCCCACCCCACCTCATCCCCCCCCAGCTCCCCCCTCCGTCATGGGATTGGTTGAAAGGGGGGGAGAATATATGGGTCATGGCTGCTTCTGCTGCTGTTACTGCTGCTGCTACTGGTGGTGATGCTGATGTTGGTGGTGTTGGTTTAGTATTGGTATTGGTTTAGTGTTGGTGTTGGTTTTGCTGCTACTATTACTTGCTGTTACTACTGTTAGGTAGTCCAGGGTTGAATATAGACCCTAAACCTTATTTTCTTGTTATATATATATAGAGTGGATTGAACCTATGGTGAAAGAAAGATAGAAAAGGAACAACCAAATGATGATCGTATACTGGGTGTTCGATATAAAAGTATTATATATGTGTATATATGTAATTTGATATTTGAAAAGAGGGTTTTTGTTTTATTTAGTTAAAATATTTAATTATTTCTAATTATATTTTTAATTATTTATTATATTATTTTATTAATATTTAATAATTAATTTATTTTATATTTTTATTACTTATAAAACCATTCAAATATCTCTGACCCTTTTTTTCTTTTTTTTTTTTTTATCACTCCCCTTAATTTTACAACCGCATCGCGAATGCATTTCCATTCAACTCGATATAATGAAGTTTTATTTATTTAGTTTTGTTTTTTTTTTGTTTGTTGTTTTTTTTTTCCTATTACGTATCTTTTGTTTTCATTTTACCTTATGGGATTGGTTCAGAAGCAAGTTTGATATTTTTACATTGAAGAAAGGTTGTGTAAGGGAAAAAGTAACCGGAGCGTGTTGCACTTATCTATAATACCTTTTTACGTTGTTATTTATTTATAAAACGGAGGAAACGAAGGGAAAAGATAAATACAGGGACGTGTTTATGTGTATGTGTATGTGTATATATATATTACACTATGATGTTTTAAAAAGACACATATTTTCAAACTAATCTTTTAACTTCGTTGAAATAATATTTAATAATTCTAAATTAATTATTAAATAATATGTAATAATGATAATAAATTAATTAATAATGACTTTTGAATACTTATTTAGTTTTAATAAATAATTTTTTTAAATACACACATACACACACACACACAAAATAAATTTGTTGTATATTGTAAAACTATAAGATGATTAAGAAAATATATATTTATGTATGTATGTATGCATGCATACATACATATATATAAGAGATATTCGTGAATGAAGTAAAAACTGGGCCAAGTGTATTTTCGTAAATCAGATAACACGTGTATCAAAGTAAAGTCAAGGAATACATATATATATATATATGTATATATATATGTGTGTATAAATACTAAAATAATGTAAATAATAAAATATAGAAATATATATATACATATAATTTTCCCCCCACACACACACACACAAGAAATATATATATATAATAAATATTATATATTTATTATTTTTTTTTAATATTATATATATATTTATATTATAATTAATATATATGTAATATATAATATAATAATATATAATATATTAATATATTAATTATATATTATATAAATTATATAATATTATATTAAATAAATAAAATAATAAACCTGTTAGTATAATAATCTTGATAAAAGTTTAACCGAACATTAAATGGTGTACACGTTTACATATTCGTAATATTATGCAATCTTTAGTTGGTTAACTAAATTTGAAAGTACAGTAAGAAAGGAAAAAAAAGGTAAACATGTGTGTTGTTTTGATAATATTTTCAAGTCACAATCAAAAAAGGTTAAATCAACGTTAAGAGAATAATATAAGATAAAAAAAAAAAAAACAAAAGGTAAAAAGGGAAGAATTGGAGCGTACTTTGACACGAATGAATTTCTATGGGGATTAATAATAGACGTTAGAAGTAAGAGAATAATGTTAAGGGAACGTGATAAAGAAGATCAAAGGGAAAAAGGAGTAAAGAGAAACACTTATGTTAGTGGATGTGATAAGAAAGTAAGTGCATACACTTGGTGAATGAGTTCTTCAAAGTTCTTAAGAATCAAGAAAAAAAAAAAAGAAAATAAAAAGAAAGAGAATGTTTATGCAATAACAAAGTATACAAAAAATATATAATATAAATAATATATATTTAAATAAGAAAAAATTTGTACAAAACAAGTTTATGTAAAAACACCTTGCCCTATTTTTGAACGTTCTATTACATTGTGGTTGATACCAAGAAAACTTAGGAGATGAATCAAGGTCGTATGTTTCTTCTTATTACCAATGTGTAGTTATAGTAAATGACAATCTATAGTTAACACGTTTATCGATTATTTTTGAGATTTTTGTATTAACAATCTAACTTGATTAGATTATTATGAATAAATTCTAAACCAACTATTTATAATTAGTGTTTGATTTAAGTAAAAAAAAAATAAAATAAATTTAAGTATCAATACTTTAAATGACATTTATAAATTTAATTAGGTTTATTATTATTCAAGTAAGACAATATTCGAATTTTGTATTAACAATCTAACTCGATTAGATTATTATAAATAAATTCTATGCTAACGATTTATAGTTAGTATTAATTTGAATAAATAAAAAATAAAATAAATTTAGGGATCAATACTTTAAATGACATTTATAAATATAATTAAGTTTATATTTATATTATTCTAGTAAAACAATTTTATAATTTTGTATTAATAATTAATTTGATTAGATTATTATGAACAATTCTAAACCAACGATTTATACAATAAGTATTGATTAATAAATAAATAAATAAAAAATAAAATAAATTTAAGAAGATCTGTATTTTAAATGACATTTATAAATATAATTAAGTTTATATATATATATATATATATATTATTCTAGTAAAACAATTTTATAATTTTGTATTAATAATTAATTTGATTAAATTATTATGAACAATTCTAAACCAACGATTTATATAATAAGTATTGAATAATAAATAAATAAATAAAAGAAATTTAAAAGAGGATCTATATTTTAAATAATATTTATGAATTTAATTTCGTTTATATTATTCAAATAAAACAATTTTATAGTTAGTGTTGATCTGAATAAATAAAAAATAAAATAAATTTAGGTATCAATACTTTAAATGACATTTATAAATTTAATTACGTTTATATTATTCAAGTAAAACAATTTTATAATTTTGTATTAACAATCTAACTCGATTAGATTATTATTAACAATTCTAATCCAACGATTTATAATTAGTGTTAATTTAAATAAATAAAAAATAAAATAAATTAAAGGATCGATATACTTTTAAATGATACTTTTATAATTCTAATTAGATTTTCATTATATTCAATGAAGATAATGAACTTTTATTCATTTAAAATGATACCATTAATTCATACGTTACTGAACGTTCCTTACTAAAGGCAGGTCACGGTTCTCTAACGAAGAAGAAAGTCTTTTCTTTGTCCTCTATCTTTGGCACAGAAGCTTGAACGACACCCCAACTATCGTTTCTCTCATCCCTCTTTTCGATTTTGCATGCCGGCTTTTCAACTCTTTACTTCTCATACGTGAACTTTGAAGTTTTCTAATCCCCGTTACACCGTTCGATCACAGACTAACTATAGTTTTTTTTTTTTTTTTACATATATATATATACATATATATTCTTCGTTTTTTTTATTTTATTTTATTTTCATTGTTCATTTAGAAAAATTTTTCCCTTCGGAAAACAAACACCTGGGAGTAGTATAATATATTTGATAGCACCAATGTAAAGGTCACGAACGAATTCTATATATAAATTTATATATATATATGTGTGTGTGTGTGTGTTTGATATAAATGAGAATCGTTTCGAAAGTCAATTGAGTCTATCAAAAATTTTTATTGTTTTTAAATATAAAAAAAGAATTGTTATTTATTTATAGTATTGATATTATGATTATTATTATTATAATACGTTTATCAATTATTTTCGAATACGAATAAAGATTATTAATTAAATGATTTAATAATAATATATTTGATTTATATATTCTTTTTTTATGATAATTAATAATACGTATTATTTCATTAGATATAATTTATCAATTTTTTTAATAGATCGAATGTTACACATGTGTATCTGAATTTTTATTGATAAATGTTAATTTTATTAATTAAGGTTGAATCAGTATTGTTTTGATAACGTGTTTGAATATAATAATTTGTATTTTATTTTTTTAAAATATAAGAATGTATGTCTTCGTAATAATATGTAAAAAGATTCTGAACATTAACGAACGAGATAATATTAAATAACTATATTTTAATGTTTTATAATATATATTTTTTTTAAAAGAATCATAAAATAAAATTTCATTTGCTAAAGTAGTCCCGATGATGATACGAAACGTTCAATAAGATCACAAATAATCGTTATAAATTTTTAACCTGTTTAACTTCCCTGTGTAACACATTTATTATTGTATTATTTCGTTTTATTTTAATTTATTTTTCACATATCACATAGAATAATGTAATGTGATTTTGTTTAGTTCAAAGGATTGCGTTAAATATTGCAATTTTAATTTTTGATACACACAATTGCCTTTTTTCTTCTTTTCTTTTCTTTAAAAAAAACACCATGTGATATATGGTTTCATTTCTAATAAAAATAACAAAAAAATTAATTCAAAAGGAAAATAAAAAAGAAAGAGAAGAGAAAAGAATTGACAACAACAAGAACAATAATAATAACAATGACAAAAATGTTTCCACATTTCCTATTTCCTCGTTTTTAGGTCAAACCCGAATATCCCATATCACAGTAACTGCAAGCATTGAGAGAAGATAATGGACCAAACCAAACGGGAAGATGCAGCACACGTTTAGAAATTTTCGATCACAAATTTCTCTTCATATATTTTTTTTCCTCATAATAACCATAAATACACAATTTTCACATCACTTTTTCTTTCATTTTTCTGTTTTTCTTTTTTTTAAAAAACCCTTTTCTAAAACCAACCAATCAGAATAATTCACACCATCCCCTTTCTTCACACCCCTCATTAAAACCAAAACCAGAAGAAGAAGAAGAAGAAGAAGAAACAGAAAACTAACAAAAAAAAAAAAAAAAACAATCAAACACATCAACTCTTTCGTATTTGTTCAACACTTTTTTTTTTCTTTTTCTTTCTCAATATTTACACACGTGTGGTGCACTCGGAATGTACGAAAAGGGGGGTTGGGAATGGGACAATGGAAGGGAAGGTGAAAATTCATCCTAACTATGAGAAGACAAATGACAAGAAAAAAAGAAAATAATCAACAACGAGATATTAATTCATTTTTATAATATAATTATACTATTTTCTCAAGAAAAAAAAATAAAAATAAAGCAAAATTGCACATTTATCGAAAAATGTTTTTAAATGGAAGGGGAAACACGATGAAATATTTCGAATGATCAACGTATGATAATAACAATAATAATAATAACAATAATAATAATAATAATAATAATAAATAAAGTATGACTAATAATATAATAATAATAATGACGATGATAATTAAATTAAATCGAATAGAAAAAAATAAATCAAATCAAATTAAATAAATAAATTTGAGATAAAAAAAAATTGAAAAAGAGAGAGAGAGAGAGAGAGAGAATGATAAAAAAATGAGTATAAAAAAAAATGAGAAACGAGAGAATAAGTATGAATAAGGTAAGAATTCTAACGGGTGTTACGTTGATGCAGTCGACGACACGACTGGTCCTCGCGATTTCCTTTACCCAGTGGAACCACCACCACCACTACCAACCATTACCACCACTACCATCAGTGCACCTTTGCACGTCCCACCACCACCACCCACGCTATATCGATCTTTCATCCCTTCCCCACTAACCCCCTGAACCACTCCTGCGTCGCATTCGGTCACTCTCTCTTTCTCTCTCTCTCTCTCTCTCTCTCTCTCTCTCTCTCTCTCTCTCT
>JACGWG010000456.1:0-21337 GCA_023678865.1 Polistes exclamans
TGATATATTAAATATCAAGTGTATCTTTTATTATATAATTAAAATTAATGAATATAATATATTTTTATAATTAATTAATAGATAATATATTAAATATCATGTGTATCTTTTATTATATAATTAAAATTAATGAATATAATATATTATGATAATTAATTAATATATGATATATTAAATATCATGAATTTTTTATTATATTATATAAGATATATTAAAAATATCTTATATCTTATATCATAATATATATGTAGTATTTAAAAAAAATGTTTACATATTTATATTTATATTTATATTAAATATTTTAGAAATATTTACCTTCTCGTTGTTACCAAGTTGACTGTTAACAGCCGTCGAAGATTTGATAGGTGTGCCATGAGCATTACCATTCCCTTGATTCAATCTCGGGGATGCATTCGAATGACGATTCGTCGAATTTGCATTTGATTTTAGTAACGGACTGGAACTTGAATCGTGTTCCCCACCACCTGGCGTCGTCTTGCCCGTTTCTTCGCATCCTGGTAATGGTGGTGCAGTTTGTCCTGGTGTTGGGGTGATCGGTTTACCACCCTTTATCAATTCTACTATCTCGTCAGCTTCTCTTGATAGATCACCATCCGGCCTGAACGGGTTATCCCAACCACTATCCGTACTGCAACATTCAATTCATTTATTTAATTATTTAAATTTATGAAAAAAATTCGTTTATATTTTGAAAGTGGTGGTGTAAGTTAAAATTTGAAAGAAAAATAATAATTAATTTATTTAGTTATATTTATAATAGCACATTTTATTTTAAATTAAATTAATTCAATGTAATTTTTACGATATATTGTCAAAAATGAAATGTTAGATTAGTGTTTGTTATTTCAATATTATATAGAATTTATTTTTAGTGTTATATGTAATATTTCGAAACAAGAGATACATGACTTAAATTACTTTCATAATTATGGGTACATATATGTATATTTATTTATTTGTATATTTAATATATAGTTATTTAAATATATGAACCTTGTTTATATTTGGAAAGTGATGTAAGTCAATTTTTAATTTATATGTTATAAGAAATTGTATATAATATAATTCTACAAAATTCTACAGAAGATTTTGGTCAATCTATAAATTGTGCTTTAGATGAACGGATTTATTTTTTCATTTTATCTTTTTCCAATTTCCATAGTTTGTTTCGTTTATAATAGTATCAGATTTTTTTTACAGATTAATTATAAAAATAATGAATTATTATTTATTATATATTTTGTTTAAATTCTCCCTAAAATAGAAATTTATATAATCAAATATTAAATATCGATAAATTAATAAAAATATTTATTTTGTCAAACGTGACTAAAATAAATTTATATTTTTGAATTAATTACAAATGTTAACTTTTTTAAAATTATTTTTTAAACTAACACAAAAAATAAACTTGCATTATTTTCGAAATAAACGATCCCACATATTTTAGTCAAATGTCTTTCGTGGAAATCAAAATTCACGAGTTGTTAAATTAATTTATTTTAATTATCATAATACGATAAAATCGGAAACAATGAAATAAATAGGAGTTCCCGCAAAGTGGGATAATTATTTAATTCAATCAAATTAATTCCCATACGTGGAATAATTTGCTTGCGCACAATTTCAGATTAAGACGTATTCTTCAATTTAAAAAAAAAACTCTAAATACATTTTTAATCGTATCAACAAATTTTATCATTCTTTTTTTTTATTTTTATCGTGTTGCTCACACACGTTATTTGAGATTACTTATATATTTTATTTTATTTATTTATTATATTTATTTTTTTTTGACACGTTAATTGATATTTATATTTTAAATTATAATACAATATTTGATATATTCATTAATATTTAATATATCACTCTTGAACTTTAAATAAATTTAAAAAAAAAAGTATAATCAACACGTAGAAGTATAATAAATAATTTCTTTAAATCATATCGATTTCTTGTTTTCATTTTCTCATTTTCTTCTTCTTCTTCTTCGTTGTTGTAGTGTTTCATATTTAACAAAGTAACAGTTCTCATCTACTTACATATATATACATATATATACATATATATATTCCCGTAAGTATTATTCGCATGTTTAAACGATACTTTTACTGAATACGAAATTAACCTAGAAATATATAATATGCAAGAATGTTGCCTGAATTTGTTAAACGTGTAACAACAGGAGGAAAACTAATGCTAAACTCGTATCTTACGCAACGATTTAACTACCTACATATATATACACGTAAAACACATATACACATATACATAAAACTACCTATATATATATATATATATCTTTGTATAAGTTTCTATTCATGGTAAATCGAACGATTGCGTATTCAAAACATAGAATAACGTTGATAATGATCATTTCAACGTGGTTACGAGAGAAAGGGAAAGGATGAGAATGAAGAGAAGGAAATCAGGTAAAGGGGGAGTGGAGTAGGGGGAGGTGGGTGGAACGGAGAGGGAATATTATAATTTTTAATTCTTACGTAAACGAATAAATAATCTTTTTTCTATGTATATATGTGTGATTTATAATATAGTTGAATAAAAAATGTTTTAAAACCAGTCAGTATTATCATAATTTATAGAAATGGGAGAGGGAGGTTAGGGGAGGGTGGATTATAATTTTTAATTCTTACGTAAACAAATAAATAAATAATAATAATCTATTTGTAATATTGTTGAACATTTTTTTCGTTGAACAAAAAATGTTTCAGAACCATTCTGACATTAACGTAGCTCTTGTTTAGCAAAAAAAAAAGAAAGAAAAAAAAAAAACAGAATAAAATGCAATAAAAAGAAAAAGTAAAAAATATAACATAAGTTAGACGCAATAGTTGCATAGAAACGACCGTGGCATTAAGCCTTTGGCATTGAATTGCACTTAATCGAGCTCTAACTCTCGTGGGCTGCGTTATTCGCGTCAACGGAATGCACATATACACGTGCATGTATGCATGCATGCATGCACGCACGCAAGCAAGCATACGTATGGGTATTATTGCACATGAATACACATATTGAATAGAAAATAGTGAATGTAGAATAGGTGATGCACCAATACGAGAATATCAACGAATGATGAATAAACGTGTGCACCCCTTTTTTTTTTTTTTTTTTCGTTGAAAAGAAAATGTTTGTTATTTGTGTTATTCGTATATTCTAATATTTTGTGGGTTTTTTTTTATTTTTTAATACGAAGTTATATTTCATTTATGTACTCATCTCTGTGTGACACTTTTTAAAATAATATTATATTAATGGAATATTTTCAACTAAACTTTTACTTTTTTATATTTGTACGCAGTTTTTTGTTTAATGCAGAAATTACAGTATGCAGCAGTATGCACAGTGAGTTTAAGTTTTACGCAGTATCAATAATTTTATTTAAAGTTGATTAACCGTGAAAAAATTAGAAGCTGCTGGACTGAAAAAATCTGGGGGACCGGTGGGGGGATTTGAACTCAGAAATTTTTCTCTTTCACTTTCCGGGCAACTGCTCTACTCATTACGCTATCGATGATCACTGTGTAATATATAATAATACAATACATATTGAGTTTGTGACGTTGAGTCTAATAAATACATAATACATAATGCATAATAAATAATAAATAATCATTCTAAAAATCGTATTTGATTAATATTAATTTTAATATATAATCATTTTAACATAAATCATTCATAATAAATAATTATTCTAAAAAATCGTATATATTTTATTAATATTAATATTAATATATAATCATTCTATAAAAATCTTATATTATTAATATTATTAATAATAAATAATCGTTCTAAAACTCGTATTTTATTAATATTAATTTTGTTGAACTGGAAAACATGTGCCAACCCCCTTCCCCTAATATAATACAAAATAAATCATGTGATCCTGTAATATCACATGAGTTTGACATGCCTGTTATATATAGTTTCAATATCGTGTTCATAATTGTTGAAAAGGGCTACTAGTAAATGCTTGTTATTTCGAACAAAAAGAAAAAGGAAAGCAAAAAAGGGAGAAAGAATGAAAGAAAGAAAGAAAGAAAGAAATAGGGAATGTCATCATTCGGTAAAGGATATTTTATTACAAGGGCGAGGGTTGCAAATCGTTTCCGGCGCTGATTGCAAAGCTGATTGTATTTCGTAGGGTTCGAAATTTGTTATACGAGAAAGGTGTCCCGTTTCCGTGAGATACGTTGTAACGGTGTTAAACGTTCCGTGAAATTGTCCGAATCTTTTTTTCTTTTTTTTTTTCGTTTGTTTTTTTCTGCTGTTGCTGCTTTTTTCCTTTCTTCCCAAGAGATTTTTTCTTTTTTTTTCTTTTTTACAATTTTTATGTGGTCGAGTTTGATTTGAATTTGTCATTGAATCATTGATTTCGTTTGCACACTTTTTTTCGACAGTTATTATAATATTATACTTAACTGTTGAGTAAAATAAAAAATATCTTTTAAATTCATTCATTAGATTCACAAATTAAATTAAATAAAATTCTTTTTTTTTATTTCTTTCTTTAACAATGTTTTCTCCGATCAATTTTTGTTCTCTTATATTTCTTTATCATTATTCTTCTTTCTTTCATTTTATTATTATTATTATTATTTGTTCGTTATTGAGTACAATTATTATATTATATTATATTATAATTTATATATATAATAAATATTTAGGATTTTATTTTTTATTAATAAAATTATAATATATTTATAATAATATTATATAATAATTTATAATAAATATATATTTTTTGGGACGTTACAAATTAATATAATAAATAATTATAATATGTATATATAAATTTATTAATTAAATATTAATTAACTTTTCTCGTGTGTCTCATTATAATATTTAAGTAAAGAAAAAAAAATGAGAAAACACGTTGAATCAGATGCAGAATAAAGTTTTCGATAGATCGGGGTTTTTATTCGAATGAAAACGAGGCTAACCGGAAATAGACAGAAGATGAAAGATGATGGAAACTTCCGATGCAATGGATAGAACCATCTCTCTTTTTTTTTTCTTTTTTTTTCTTTTGCTTTTATTTTTCTACCCCATCTTCTACCCTTTTTCATTTGGTTTTCTTTGATCGAAATGCAAAAGAATTCTTCTTTTATTTTTTTTAATCAATATTTAATAGAAAAATAGAAAAATATTATCGAAGTATATTGAATATATTTTGTTAATAATAATAATAATAATATATGTCTGTATTTATAAAAGGGTTAGGATTGTTTTAGGGATTGGTGTTGATAAGTATGATACATTTTTATATTTATGAATTATGGATACATATTACGTACTTGATGATTATTTTATTACAAACATCGATGAAAAATGATCTCGAAGTATATCGAATATTTTATTAACAATAAATTTACGGATTGAGATAATTTGATTCATTAAAAATTTGATTTTACTATATATGTAAATTATTTTTTAAAAACATATGTGTTGGTTTCATTAAAAATTTGATTATCATATAAATTATTTTTTAAAAACATATGTGTTGGTTTTAATGAGTATAGTTGGGGTTTCATTAAAACGTTGATTATCATATAAATTATTTTTTAAAAACATATGTTTTGATTTTAATTAGTATAGTTGGGGTTTCATTTAGTAATGAAATATACGTGAATATTAATTCATTCAAACAATACATATTTAATGATGTTTTATTAGAAACATTGATTAAAAAAAATGATTGAAAAGTATAGATTCAATGGATATCAGTCTCTCTCTCTCTCTCATTTTTTTTTTTATTCCTTTCAATTTTTTCTTTCCATAAAGCATCCCTTTTACTACTGTTCTAAATTCTGAAGACTTTTGATCAAGTTTCAAACGAGTTTGCTTGCTCGACGATTTCGATGGTAGTACGTATGCAACATACTAGAAAATAAGTAGGAAAGTTACGTGCCTATGAGAATAAAAAAAAAAAAATAAAAAAGAATGAGGGTGAGTAGATATAAAGATGAAAGAACAAAAAGAAAAAAAAAATTAACACACGGGGGAAAAAGATGAAGTAGACGAAGTAGAAGAAAAAAAAATGGTATAAGAGGATAAAGAAAGTAAAAAAATAAAAAAGGGCCAAGTTTGAGAAGAGAAACGTCGAACCGAAAAAGAAGAGTAGTGAAGAGAAGTGAAGAGAAGTGAAGAGAAAAGTAGGAGGAAGTGAATATAGAGGAAAAGCTTGTACTTTCGAAGCACCGAAAGGAAATAGGTTGGTAGTTTCAGCTGGCCATGGGCCAGCCAGGCTAATAATGTCCGATATTACGAAATTCTATGGCCGTACTTTCGTTCCCCTACTTTTCTCAGTTTTAATCCGCCAAGGGGAAACTGCATTAATGTATATCATCTTCACTTATTTTTCTTAATAGTTAAAAAAAAAGAATATTAATAGTATGAATCATTGATACATTATATTAATTTTGATGAACTAATTTAGAATTAATATTCGAATTTTTGTAATTTAAATGTGTTTTGTTTATAAACATTATTTACTCTTATTTTCTTTTTTATTAGTAAAAAAGAATATTAATAGTATGAATCATTGCGATACGTTATTAATTTTGATGATTTAATTTAGAATTTATATTTGAATTTATGGAGTTTAAATGTGTGTTGTTTATAGAAATTATTTACTCTTATATTTTTTTATTAGTAAAAAAGAATATTAATATTATGAATCATTGATATATTATTAATTTTGATGAACCAATTTAGAATTTACAATATATTGGAATTTTTCAGTTTAAATGTATTTGTTGTAGAAATTATTTCTTTTTATTTTCTTTTTTATCATTAAAAGAAAATATATTCAATTCTATGAATTTATGCATATTATTCTTTATGAAGCAATTTAGAATTTATATTTGAATTTTTCAGTTCAAAAATGTATGTTGTTATAGAAATTATTTATTCTTATTCTTTTTATCATTAAAAGAAAATATATTAATTCTATGAATTTTTATACATATTAATTTTGATGAACCAATTTAGAATTTATATTTGAATTTTTGCAGTTTAAATGTGAGATGGTTATAGACATTATTTACATTTCTTTCTTATACCAGTAAAAGATAAAAATATATTCCTATGAATCATCGATGGATATTACTTTATGCATCAATATAAAATTTATAATTGAATATTTCAGTTTAAATGTGTATTGTTATAGAAATAATTGATTACGTTCGAAATGCATTGACATGAGTACGTTGAAAAGTTTTGAGATTAATATGGTGCAATAAATCATAAAGATTGCATTCGTAAATTTGTTATACGATATAAATGTCAAATGTTTTCGTGGATAAAAACATTGAATATATTTGAAAACATATTACTAAACGAAGAATATTATCAAAGGAAAATTATTTTCATTTTTCTTCTATGTCATGTCAAAATTTATTTTAAGTAAAATATTTCTATTGAAAAGAAAAAGAATAAGACAAAATCTATATGAATATTTTAAACCATGAATCAATATATATATTATTTATATTATTTTAATATATATTTTTATTTATATTATTTATTATATATTTTTATTTATTTATATTATTTTATTTATATATTTTTTATTTATATATTATTTTAATTCTTATTTATTACAAATAATTTTACAATTTTTATTTATATATATATAAATTCTAATTTTAACTTAATTTTTATTAATTAAATAATTAAATAAATTTTAATTATTTCTATATTTAATAATTAAATAAAAAAATAACGTAATGAAGTAATTATTAGAAAAATTGTAAGAGGACAATGAAAATCTGATTCTTTATCCCCCAAATCATAGAAGCTATATACTATATATATACACATTATATATATGTAAGAAGTTTGAATGGCACATACCACGTGTTCGTTAAAAAGACTCTTTGTTAAAGTTCAACGACACCAAAAAAAAAAAAAATAAGAATTTTCCTTGGCTCGGATAAATGCTTTAATCGCGAACAAGTAGTCGTGTGCGAATAATCGATGAAATATTATCGTCTCGATTTCCAAACGATTCAAATTTCTCGTCAATTTTTTTTCTTTTTCATATCAAAAGAAGTAGAAAAAAAAGAAAAGAAAATGTAGAGTAAATTTGAACGGGGTAGAAAAATCAACTTGGTAAAATATTCTAAGAATTATAGTTGAATCTCGAGAATGGGAACGTTAGGTGAGTATCTACGAGAGAGAATGAGAGAGAATGAGAATGAGAAAGAGAGAGAGAGAAAGAGACAAGCTCAATGAGGTTAACGAGGTTTATCGTTCGTGGGGCATAGGACACGTTCTTTTGCTCTAAATTCGTGTCGCGTGTTTTCGATCGAAACACGTTGTAACCTAAAGAATGAATTATTCATGTATTTTTTTATTTTTATTTAATATCAGATTTATACGGATGTTTTGTTCATTATTTTTTCATGATTTATAAATATTGTTTGTGAAAATATGAATGGTTTAAGTAGAAAGAAAGAAATTAATATTTACGTATATTTTATTAGTTAACTAAATAGTAACATATGTTTTTTACAAAATAATATTTAAGTTATATATATATGTAGTAATGAAATTTTTAATGAATAAAAATTGGCTTACAATCAGGCTGTAAATTTAGTGTTAAATATATTATACAATGTATTATATATATGTGAATAAAATATGTTTGTTTCTGGAATAAATAAATTAAAATATATACGAATAAATATGTATATGGAATACATAAAAAATACAAAATAATTAGAATAAATAACATTATAATAACATTTACAAAATATATTAGAAGTTAATTGTCATAAAAAATATTTTACACGGAAAAAATTAAAAATGAATTTAAATTAATATTAAAATAAAAAAATAGTTCGAATAAAATCAAATATATATGAATAAATATATATGGAATAAATACGAAATAAAAATAAAATTATTATTTATAAGTAATATATAATTGTGGTGCATAAAGTAATTTGTATCGATGATTCGTAGGATTATATATATTTTGAAAATGAGTTTATTAATAAACTAAAATATATTTATATATGAATTAAGGATAAAAAAAAAAAGAAATAATTAATATTCATTACTATATATTAATAAATAAATGAATATTTAAAAAGTAATATATATATTTCCTTAAAATAAACATATTATAATATATATATATAATAATAAATATATATTTTTATATTTAATAACTTGGCAGAAAAAATTGAACGACGTTACGTTATTAAAGAGGGAGGAGGGGTGGTGGAAACAAATTGTGAAAGATAGAAAGTTTAGGTTTGTATTCTTTTTCTTTAGGGACGTGACAGAGGGGGAGGGTGCTATAAAAAAAGTAATTGTAAGTTAGATCGTTAAAAATAGAAAAAAAAAAAAGAAATAAAATGAGAACGTCAATGTTATTGGTTGGTAGTTTCGTTATAATTCGTTGCCAGTCAGAAATACGGAAATAGTCGATTACTAAACGTAAGCAAAAGTTCGAATAGAGAAAATTTAGTATTCCATAGTAATAGTAGTAGTAATAGTAATAGTAGTAGTAGGTAGTATCTTATTTGTAGACTGTACGACGCCAATGTGAAGACACAATTTTCTTTTTCTCGAGGGTCTTCAACCCCTAAGGCACGCGAGTTATATTACTCTCTTTCTACGAATATTTAGCATTTAAGTGGTGTCTGGGTAAAACTTATATTATATTTTAGGCATAGGTCTATTATTTCAATCATTCACGAAACTTTTTCTTTCCCTCTTCAAACTTCGTTTAAAAAATCTTCCATGAAACGAGAACGTATAACAAAAAAAAAAAAGAGAAAATCTAAGAATCATTTAAAAAGAAAAACAAAATACATTATAATTTGACAAGGGGATGATTATTTAACAGTAGGGGGGAGGGAGGGGTATATTTTTTTCTAGTGTCTTTATAGTTAATAATTATTGTTTTTTCTTTTAAATATTCTTGTGTAGTTTGTGGTTATATTATTTTATATTATATAGTATATAATAAAATTAGTCTAGTAAGTTAACTAGTTAGTTTAATTTAGTTTGTTTTAATTAATAATTTAAAACTATATATATATATAACTAATATATAGTTATATATTATATAATAATTAGGTCTTTAAAATTTGTTTTTCAAGTGAAATTTATTAAAATAATTGGAAATATTATTATGGTATATAAACTCTATAGATATTATGTATAATACTACTTGCATTGATTGCATGACAAATTTTAAATGCATTTCTTGAAAAACATTTTTCAAATCTACTTGTAATTTTTGTAGACACACTTTGTGAAATACATGTCCGATTATTATTGGACGTATCATTTTGTTTTTTGGATTACTTTAATATTAATATATATGTCTTTCAAAATTGAAATTATTGATATAAGAAAATAGATTCATAATAATTAGGATACAATTTGAAGGAAACTATTAGCTGCTCAATTCTTATTTTACACATGAAAGTTAATTAGAATCATAATAAATATAATTAATTAGAGTATCGATGGAAAAAATGATGAGAAGATATGAACAATAATTATAATACAATTTGAAGGAAACAATTAACTCCAATTTTATTTTATATGAAAGTTAATTAAAATCATAATAAATAATAATTAATTGTAACATATACAATGAGTAACTAATATAAAAAGTAATAGATAGAATTTAATAGAGTATCGATGGAAAATATGATGAGAAAATATGAACAATAATTAACACACAATTTGATGGAAACAATTAACTCAAATTTTATTTTACATGAAAGCTAATTAAAATCAAAATAAATTGTAACATATATCACGAGTAACAAATATGAAAGATAATAAATAGAATTAAACAGAGTTTCGATGGAAAAAATGATGAGAAAAAATGAACAATAATTAACAAACAATTTGAAGGAAACAATTAACTCAAATTTTATTTTACATGAAACTTAATTAGAATTATAATAAATAATATAAAATACATTTTAACATATAAAAGATAATAGATAGAATAAAATAGAGTATCGATGAAAAAAATGATGAAAAAAGAAATTCTAATGATGGGGTTTCTTTTTATGGGAAAAAGGGTAAGGGATAAGATTACCTTTCATTGCCATCGGAGTCCTTGGGTACTTTAATCACGTAATACACGTGTCCTCCATGAGTGGTCGTCATTTTCGACGTTATAATATAACGAATCGTTCGTCATCAAATTTCACACAATAAAAACAAACAAAAATAGACGACACTTCACTCGTAGAACGCGAGAACGTTAATTTTAATAAAAAATTATACGATTTTTATTTGAATTCATAATCGATTATTCACTGATCCCACCATAAGTATCTTCGTTATACACTTCATTTAATTATTATTATTATCCTTCGTGTGTTTTTTTCTATGATCAAATTAATTAATTATTATCTTATCTAATTTTTTTTAAGATAACAATTTTTTCCAGTTTCTATATGATTATTAAATATAATTAATAAATAAATTAATAAGTAATTAAAATAATCTTTTGTTTTTGAGTATGATAATGATTTATTTCAATGATCAAATAAATAAATTAATTTCAAAAAATGATTAATCAATCTTTATTATGAATGATAATGATTTATTTCTATGATTAAATATTTATAAATTAATTTTTAAATAATTATAATCAATCTTTATGTTTTGGTTAAATGATAATGATTTACTTCTATGATCAAATTAATTAATTATTATCTCATCAAATGTGTGTTTCATAGTAACACACACTTCTTCTTCTTCTTCTTCTTTTGGTTTTTTACACGATTATTTATTAACAAATAAATTAATTATTAAATTATTAAATAACCATTCTCTTTTTTTCTTTTGAATGATAATGATTTATTTCTATGATCAAATTAATCAATTAATATTTTATCCAAATTTTTTTAACATAACACTTCTTCTTCTTCTTCTTCTTCTTTTGGTGTGTCCACGATTATTTATTAATAAATATAAATAAATGATTAAATTATTAAATAATCTTACTTTTTTTCTTCTATTATTTTTCAATGATAATAATAATAACTATTATTATTATTTTACGATAATCGAGAACTATGAAAGGCACATGTTTTCTCGTTGCTGTCTTACTAAGAACTTGGCCAATTTTAAAAGAGAGAGAGAGAGAGAGAGAGAAAGAAAGAAATAAACAGAAAGAGAAAGAGAAAGAGAGAAAGATATAGATAGATTGAAAAGAGATGGAAAAGTGGGGGAGAACTCAAAAGACGAACGTAAGACTTTATTTTTAAGCACTTTCGTGGCAGGAGATCCTTCGCGAATATATATTCTCTCTCTCTCTCTCTCTCTCTCTCTTCATCCCCCTTTCCTTCCTTCCTACCACCCTCCCACCCTCCCACTCCCCACAGTCGACATAACTCCACTTTAGAAACGTTATTTCAAGCGATCCAATGTTTGTGAGAAGGAAAGCTAGCTAGCTAGTTTAGTTACTCGCATTTTCCACGTTGCAAACGAGATACTCACGAAGAAATGATTTTTTTTACTTTTTTTTTCTTTTTGTTATTTTCTGTAAGTTTTATCTACACGTGTACGTGTACATACACATACATACATACATACATACACTGCAAATAACTAAATAGAAATCGAGAGGGGGAGGTTGGTGAGATTTTGTGCCAGAAGAAACTTGGATCTTTCCTATGGATCGTATGGAATGTGAAGAAAATTTGAATATAACGGGTGGAACAATTGATTTCGATCAGGAGTTTAAGCTTACTTGTTTTTTGATTGAAATATTATTTGATTATGTAATTCCAATGATTTATTTATTGGAAATTTGAATCTTTCCTATGAATCGTATGGAATACGAATGAAAATTCTAGAGTATAACGGGTGGACCAATTTATTTCTATAATAAATGTAAGCTCGCTTGTTTTTTGATTGAAATATAATTTGATTATGTAATTACAATGATTTATTTATTGGAGATTTGAATCTTTCCTTATGGATCGTAGGGAATATGAATGAAAATTCTAGAGTATAACGGGTGGACCAATTTATTTCGATAATAAATGTAAGCTCGCTTGTTTTTTGATTGAAATTTAATTTGATTATGTAATTGCAATGATTTATTTATTGGATATTTGAATCTTTCTTTATGGATCGTAGGGAATATGAATGAAAATTCTAGAGTATAACGGGTGGGCCAATTGATTTTGATAATAAGTGTAAGCTCGGTTTTTAATTTCATTGATTCATTGGAATCATTTGATTATCTAATTAAAATGATTTATTTATTAGAAGTTTGGATCTTTCTTATAGATGATCGTATGGAATACGAATGAAAATTTTAGAGTATAACGGGTGGGACAATTCATTCATTTCGATAATAAGTATAGGTTAGGTTTTTATTTTTTATTAATTGATTGGAATAATTTGATCATCCGACTAATTTGAATGTATATTTCATTGAAAATTTTGATCATATGGAATATGAAGAAAATTAGATTCTAACGGGTGAGACAATTCATTCATTTCGATAATAAGTGTAGGTTTGGTATTATTTTGATTGATTGATTGATTGGAATAATATGATCATCTATAACCAACGTTCATAATTATTTTAATTAGTAATTTATATCTTTCTCATTGATGATCATATGGTATACAAAGAAAATTAAATTCTAACGGATGAGACAATTGATTTCGATAAGAAACGAAAACACCTGTTTTCTTTTTTCCAATTAAATTAATTTGATCTCATTTACAACCAACATTCATAATTATTTTAATTAATAATTTGTATCTTTTTCATAGATAATCTTATGAAATACAAAGATAATTAAATTCTAACGGGTGAGACAATTGATTTCGATGAGAAACGTAGTCCCAATTTTATTTTTATCGATTGATTGGAATAATTAGATCGTCCAATTAATTTCTATGATTATTTTATTGAACCATGACCTGTTTTGTTATATTTGGTATTGACGTTGTTATCTGTATTTACTCTATAAACGCAACTGGTCTCGCGTAACCGATTGTTGTCTAGTATTATATTGAGGTATGACATCGATTGGTTTTCGTTTTATAGTTAGTTAGATGCATGCTACATGGTATATAATACGGCTTCCTGAATGAGAATACATAACTCTCAATTCTTATCGAAGGACGATTACAAATCCTATTCGATTCATTGCACTTTAATCCTATCTTTTGATTATTTTCTTTTGTTAGAAGTTTGTTAAACATATTTGGGAACAAAAAAGAAAAAGATCAACGATACGTGACATTTTTTGGACGAGAAATAAATAGTATTTGAAAAATAAACAAATTAAATTTCAGTATACACAAATATTATTCGCGATAGAATTAGGAAAGGGGGATGATTTATAGTGTTGTGTAATATTTTATTAAATAAAAGAATAAAAATATTGAATCGGTTATATAATTATATTTATAAATACTTATGATTGTGTTGTATCAATTAATATAATGATTTAAATAATTTGTGTTAGATTAATTCTAATATCTTTTGATCATATATATATAATACTAATATTTATTAATAAATATATTATTCAATGTTTTTGGAAATACTAGAACTTATTTAGACGAATACAAAATTATGAAGACAGAAAAAAATAAAATTGTTGAAAAGTGTATTCCTTTAAATTAAATTTCGAGAACGTATGACAAGAAATAAAAAAGAAAATAAATTGTATTAATTATTATAATAATCTACTGATCACTTATATTCCACGTTAAATATTTAATTAAAAATACCGAACCTGTATATTAAAAATATTAATAATTTGTTATATTAATTCTACTATCCATTAATCATATACATATTAATATCATTCAATGATTAAAAACATTAATTAAACATATTTTTGAACAATTACTAAATCCAATAAAAATAAATACAAAATAATAAAAAGAATTTCCTACAAAATCTATTCCTTTAAATTGAATTTCAATAACATAATATAACAAAAAGAAAAATCTATGAAATAAATATATATCTTAAAGTTTAACAATAAAAACAACAAACCAACCAAACCAACCAACCACCACCACCATCATCAACGATATTCGGTTATTTTCAGCATTGACATTTTCAGTTTGTGGATTTAACAAGCGTCATAGTCTTCTTAGTCCTCACACAGTTAGAAACATAGTCATCGTAGTTGTAGTTGGTTAAATGTTCACGTTCCTAGTCTCACTTGTTAGAGTATACTTTAACACACATTGACGTTTCCCCTCCTCAGTCCCCCCTTTCCCCCTATTCCCCCTCTTCCCCCAGACCCCCTTATTCTCTTCCAGGTTGCATTCCAAGTTCTATATAGTTATACAACATCATCCCCTTTTCATCCCCCACGAGTCGTTTTATTCCACCCCACCCCACCTCATCCCCCCCAGCTCCCCCCTCCGTCATGGGATTGGTTGAAAGGGGGGGAGAATATATGGGTCATGGCTGCTTCTGCTGCTGTTACTGCTGCTGCTACTGGTGGTGATGCTGATGTTGGTGGTGTTGGTTTAGTATTGGTATTGGTTTAGTGTTGGTGTTGGTTTTGCTGCTACTATTACTTGCTGTTACTACTGTTAGGTAGTCCAGGGTTGAATATAGACCCTAAACCTTATTTTCTTGTTATATATATATAGAGTGGATTGAACCTATGGTGAAAGAAAGATAGAAAAGGAACAACCAAATGATGATCGTATACTGGGTGTTCGATATAAAAGTATTATATATGTGTATATATGTAATTTGATATTTGAAAAGAGGGTTTTTGTTTTATTTAGTTAAAATATTTAATTATTTCTAATTATATTTTTAATTATTTATTATATTATTTTATTAATATTTAATAATTAATTTATTTTATATTTTTATTACTTATAAAACCATTCAAATATCTCTGACCCTTTTTTTCTTTTTTTTTTTTTTATCACTCCCCTTAATTTTACAACCGCATCGCGAATGCATTTCCATTCAACTCGATATAATGAAGTTTTATTTATTTAGTTTTGTTTTTTTTTTGTTTGTTGTTTTTTTTTTCCTATTACGTATCTTTTGTTTTCATTTTACCTTATGGGATTGGTTCAGAAGCAAGTTTGATATTTTTACATTGAAGAAAGGTTGTGTAAGGGAAAAAGTAACCGGAGCGTGTTGCACTTATCTATAATACCTTTTTACGTTGTTATTTATTTATAAAACGGAGGAAACGAAGGGAAAAGATAAATACAGGGACGTGTTTATGTGTATGTGTATGTGTATATATATATTACACTATGATGTTTTAAAAAGACACATATTTTCAAACTAATCTTTTAACTTCGTTGAAATAATATTTAATAATTCTAAATTAATTATTAAATAATATGTAATAATGATAATAAATTAATTAATAATGACTTTTGAATACTTATTTAGTTTTAATAAATAATTTTTTTAAATACACACATACACACACACACACAAAATAAATTTGTTGTATATTGTAAAACTATAAGATGATTAAGAAAATATATATTTATGTATGTATGTATGCATGCATACATACATATATATAAGAGATATTCGTGAATGAAGTAAAAACTGGGCCAAGTGTATTTTCGTAAATCAGATAACACGTGTATCAAAGTAAAGTCAAGGAATACATATATATATATATATGTATATATATATGTGTGTATAAATACTAAAATAATGTAAATAATAAAATATAGAAATATATATATACATATAATTTTCCCCCCACACACACACACACAAGAAATATATATATATAATAAATATTATATATTTATTATTTTTTTTTAATATTATATATATATTTATATTATAATTAATATATATGTAATATATAATATAATAATATATAATATATTAATATATTAATTATATATTATATAAATTATATAATATTATATTAAATAAATAAAATAATAAACCTGTTAGTATAATAATCTTGATAAAAGTTTAACCGAACATTAAATGGTGTACACGTTTACATATTCGTAATATTATGCAATCTTTAGTTGGTTAACTAAATTTGAAAGTACAGTAAGAAAGGAAAAAAAAGGTAAACATGTGTGTTGTTTTGATAATATTTTCAAGTCACAATCAAAAAAGGTTAAATCAACGTTAAGAGAATAATATAAGATAAAAAAAAAAAAACAAAAGGTAAAAAGGGAAGAATTGGAGCGTACTTTGACACGAATGAATTTCTATGGGGATTAATAATAGACGTTAGAAGTAAGAGAATAATGTTAAGGGAACGTGATAAAGAAGATCAAAGGGAAAAAGGAGTAAAGAGAAACACTTATGTTAGTGGATGTGATAAGAAAGTAAGTGCATACACTTGGTGAATGAGTTCTTCAAAGTTCTTAAGAATCAAGAAAAAAAAAAAGAAAATAAAAAGAAAGAGAATGTTTATGCAATAACAAAGTATACAAAAAATATATAATATAAATAATATATATTTAAATAAGAAAAAATTTGTACAAAACAAGTTTATGTAAAAACACCTTGCCCTATTTTTGAACGTTCTATTACATTGTGGTTGATACCAAGAAAACTTAGGAGATGAATCAAGGTCGTATGTTTCTTCTTATTACCAATGTGTAGTTATAGTAAATGACAATCTATAGTTAACACGTTTATCGATTATTTTTGAGATTTTTGTATTAACAATCTAACTTGATTAGATTATTATGAATAAATTCTAAACCAACTATTTATAATTAGTGTTTGATTTAAGTAAAAAAAAAATAAAATAAATTTAAGTATCAATACTTTAAATGACATTTATAAATTTAATTAGGTTTATTATTATTCAAGTAAGACAATATTCGAATTTTGTATTAACAATCTAACTCGATTAGATTATTATAAATAAATTCTATGCTAACGATTTATAGTTAGTATTAATTTGAATAAATAAAAAATAAAATAAATTTAGGGATCAATACTTTAAATGACATTTATAAATATAATTAAGTTTATATTTATATTATTCTAGTAAAACAATTTTATAATTTTGTATTAATAATTAATTTGATTAGATTATTATGAACAATTCTAAACCAACGATTTATACAATAAGTATTGATTAATAAATAAATAAATAAAAAATAAAATAAATTTAAGAAGATCTGTATTTTAAATGACATTTATAAATATAATTAAGTTTATATATATATATATATATATATTATTCTAGTAAAACAATTTTATAATTTTGTATTAATAATTAATTTGATTAAATTATTATGAACAATTCTAAACCAACGATTTATATAATAAGTATTGAATAATAAATAAATAAATAAAAGAAATTTAAAAGAGGATCTATATTTTAAATAATATTTATGAATTTAATTTCGTTTATATTATTCAAATAAAACAATTTTATAGTTAGTGTTGATCTGAATAAATAAAAAATAAAATAAATTTAGGTATCAATACTTTAAATGACATTTATAAATTTAATTACGTTTATATTATTCAAGTAAAACAATTTTATAATTTTGTATTAACAATCTAACTCGATTAGATTATTATTAACAATTCTAATCCAACGATTTATAATTAGTGTTAATTTAAATAAATAAAAAATAAAATAAATTAAAGGATCGATATACTTTTAAATGATACTTTTATAATTCTAATTAGATTTTCATTATATTCAATGAAGATAATGAACTTTTATTCATTTAAAATGATACCATTAATTCATACGTTACTGAACGTTCCTTACTAAAGGCAGGTCACGGTTCTCTAACGAAGAAGAAAGTCTTTTCTTTGTCCTCTATCTTTGGCACAGAAGCTTGAACGACACCCCAACTATCGTTTCTCTCATCCCTCTTTTCGATTTTGCATGCCGGCTTTTCAACTCTTTACTTCTCATACGTGAACTTTGAAGTTTTCTAATCCCCGTTACACCGTTCGATCACAGACTAACTATAGTTTTTTTTTTTTTTTTACATATATATATATACATATATATTCTTCGTTTTTTTTATTTTATTTTATTTTCATTGTTCATTTAGAAAAATTTTTCCCTTCGGAAAACAAACACCTGGGAGTAGTATAATATATTTGATAGCACCAATGTAAAGGTCACGAACGAATTCTATATATAAATTTATATATATATATGTGTGTGTGTGTGTGTTTGATATAAATGAGAATCGTTTCGAAAGTCAATTGAGTCTATCAAAAATTTTTATTGTTTTTAAATATAAAAAAAGAATTGTTATTTATTTATAGTATTGATATTATGATTATTATTATTATAATACGTTTATCAATTATTTTCGAATACGAATAAAGATTATTAATTAAATGATTTAATAATAATATATTTGATTTATATATTCTTTTTTTATGATAATTAATAATACGTATTATTTCATTAGATATAATTTATCAATTTTTTTAATAGATCGAATGTTACACATGTGTATCTGAATTTTTATTGATAAATGTTAATTTTATTAATTAAGGTTGAATCAGTATTGTTTTGATAACGTGTTTGAATATAATAATTTGTATTTTATTTTTTTAAAATATAAGAATGTATGTCTTCGTAATAATATGTAAAAAGATTCTGAACATTAACGAACGAGATAATATTAAATAACTATATTTTAATGTTTTATAATATATATTTTTTTTAAAAGAATCATAAAATAAAATTTCATTTGCTAAAGTAGTCCCGATGATGATACGAAACGTTCAATAAGATCACAAATAATCGTTATAAATTTTTAACCTGTTTAACTTCCCTGTGTAACACATTTATTATTGTATTATTTCGTTTTATTTTAATTTATTTTTCACATATCACATAGAATAATGTAATGTGATTTTGTTTAGTTCAAAGGATTGCGTTAAATATTGCAATTTTAATTTTTGATACACACAATTGCCTTTTTTCTTCTTTTCTTTTCTTTAAAAAAAACACCATGTGATATATGGTTTCATTTCTAATAAAAATAACAAAAAAATTAATTCAAAAGGAAAATAAAAAAGAAAGAGAAGAGAAAAGAATTGACAACAACAAGAACAATAATAATAACAATGACAAAAATGTTTCCACATTTCCTATTTCCTCGTTTTTAGGTCAAACCCGAATATCCCATATCACAGTAACTGCAAGCATTGAGAGAAGATAATGGACCAAACCAAACGGGAAGATGCAGCACACGTTTAGAAATTTTCGATCACAAATTTCTCTTCATATATTTTTTTTCCTCATAATAACCATAAATACACAATTTTCACATCACTTTTTCTTTCATTTTTCTGTTTTTCTTTTTTTTAAAAAACCCTTTTCTAAAACCAACCAATCAGAATAATTCACACCATCCCCTTTCTTCACACCCCTCATTAAAACCAAAACCAGAAGAAGAAGAAGAAGAAGAAGAAACAGAAAACTAACAAAAAAAAAAAAAAAAACAATCAAACACATCAACTCTTTCGTATTTGTTCAACACTTTTTTTTTTCTTTTTCTTTCTCAATATTTACACACGTGTGGTGCACTCGGAATGTACGAAAAGGGGGGTTGGGAATGGGACAATGGAAGGGAAGGTGAAAATTCATCCTAACTATGAGAAGACAAATGACAAGAAAAAAAGAAAATAATCAACAACGAGATATTAATTCATTTTTATAATATAATTATACTATTTTCTCAAGAAAAAAAAATAAAAATAAAGCAAAATTGCACATTTATCGAAAAATGTTTTTAAATGGAAGGGGAAACACGATGAAATATTTCGAATGATCAACGTATGATAATAACAATAATAATAATAACAATAATAATAATAATAATAATAATAAATAAAGTATGACTAATAATATAATAATAATAATGACGATGATAATTAAATTAAATCGAATAGAAAAAAATAAATCAAATCAAATTAAATAAATAAATTTGAGATAAAAAAAAATTGAAAAAGAGAGAGAGAGAGAGAGAGAGAATGATAAAAAAATGAGTATAAAAAAAAATGAGAAACGAGAGAATAAGTATGAATAAGGTAAGAATTCTAACGGGTGTTACGTTGATGCAGTCGACGACACGACTGGTCCTCGCGATTTCCTTTACCCAGTGGAACCACCACCACCACTACCAACCATTACCACCACTACCATCAGTGCACCTTTGCACGTCCCACCACCACCACCCACGCTATATCGATCTTTCATCCCTTCCCCACTAACCCCCTGAACCACTCCTGCGTCGCATTCGGTCACTCTCTCTTTCTCTCTCTCTCTCTCTCTCTCTCTCTCTCTCTCTCTCTCTCTCT
>JACGWG010000457.1:10306-21333 GCA_023678865.1 Polistes exclamans
AAAAAAAAAAACAACAAAATAATAAGGAAAATATAATTGTACTGGTGTGTCAAGAGGGGGTGGCAGAGGGAGAGGTTAGGGAAATTGGTCGGTCGATCGTTGTATTGCAATAGGCGTGCGCGCGCGCGCAATGTAATTATTTTACATGATTTTTCTTTTTTTATTTTAATTTTATATTATTTTATTTTATTTTATTTTTTGTAAATTACGGGTGGCAAATAGGGTTTCTGTGGGACAGAAACAGAATAAGAGAGAGAGAGAGAGAGAGAAAGAGAGAGAAAATATGTGTGTATGTGTGAGTGTGTGTAAAAAGCTTTGCACACGCATGGGGTTGTTAGGGGTTAGAACGCGTAAAAAAAAAAAAGAAAAATAGAACTTTCTGTTAACGCGAAAAAGAATCGTAGCGTGAAAACCGAGTAACGAGGCAAAAGTAATGAAAAAAAAAAAAAAGAAAAGAAAAGAAAAAAAAAGACAAAACTCAAGAAAAATAAAAATCAAATAATTAAAACGAATATGCGTGTACATTTATTTATATATATATATGTAGTATACTGAAAAAGAAAACGCGAATAATAGTGATTAAAGTAATGAGAGGGTGGGGGGGGGGGTAGAAAGAAAATAGTGGTGTAATATTGGGATTAGATTGAAAAATTAATACAATTATTAACAATTAAAACAGAAAGGAAAGGAGAAGGGATGAGTTGAAAGAATGAATGAATGAATGAATGAATGAAAGAGAGAGAGAGAGATAAAAAAAACGAGCCGCCAACGCGACGAGATATTAATAATTCGAGAATAATAAAAGAAAAAGAAAGTAAGAATACAAAAAAAAAATGTATCGGGACGGGTTAGAGTAACATAAACAAAATCACGGGATTAATGAAAAGAAATAATGAGAAAGAGAGAGAGAGAGAGAAAAGAAGAATTAAAACAAATTCGCAATCCTAAGTACGAACGATATGTGGTATAAAAAAGAAAAATAACTAGAAAAAAAATTAAAGAGAGAAAGAGAAAGAGAAAGAGAGAGAGAAAATATATATAAGAAATAAAGTAAAAAAAAATGGGCGGCGGCTCGGTTTTAGGTCGCGTCAGTCAGGGGTTAGGCGAAACAGTTTGAAAGTGACTTGTCTTGTGTTGATGTTGCAGGTTCAAAAGCCTGGCACATGCGGCTGACCTTTGACCGGGTGCCAGGCGGCTGCAACCTTCACAGGTGCAAGCTGTGCGGCAAGGTCGTGACGCACATCAGGAACCACTACCACGTCCACTTCCCCGGCAGGTTTGAGTGTCCTCTCTGTCGTGCCACGTACACACGTAGCGATAACCTGCGCACGCACTTTAAATTCAAACATCCCGAGGCAAGAAAGATCGATCTTAATGATTTCATGGCTAATTCGTTGACGCTATCTGCGACGAGTAACGACACCATGAACACTCTATCCTAAAAGCGCGAGAATTTCGATACATCTTACATGTATATGTGTATATGTATATGTATATATATATATACGTGTGGTGCGTGCGTGGCTGTGTACACACACACACACACACGACGCACGGATTTTATTTACGCGCGAATCGATTTTACATGGCATACATATATACGTACGTACATACATATATACATATATACATACATATATACATACATACATAGATATGCATACATAAATTATATTTTACAATTCGTTTGCTACTACTACTACTACTACTACTACTACTACTACTACTACTTCCTCTCGTTAAAGAGTAATAATAATAATGATAAATAAATTTAAAAAAAAAGAAAAGAAAAGAAAAGAAAATAGAAAGTATAAAAATGAGCAGCAAAAGGGATATAAATAAGAGATAATTCTTTTTTTTTTCAGCGCGACATTAAAAAGATAAACATTCGGCGAATTTTATTGACGCATATCTCTACGCGAATGTTCCGCGAAGTTGTTCTACTTTAGGGATATACAAACGTATATGTATAATAAATATGTATGTATGTATGTATGTATGTATGTATGAATGTATGTATGCATGTATGCGGGTACGTGCGTGCGTGCTTATGTATATCTGTATATGTATACATATATATATATGTAAACGTCGTTGATACGAAAGAACAGCCTGATTTATATACATACATATATTATATATGTATATATATATATTGAAAATATTGAATATATATATAATAATATATAGGGGATGCAGAAAGTTACGGCCACGGAGAAGAAACGACCACGCGGAAGGCCGTGTTCTCTCTCTCGGCTTTTCTTCTTTTTTGTTTGTTTTTTTTTTTTTCGTTTTTTTTTTTTTTCTCTTTGTCGAACACCAAATCTTTTTTTGTAGGTTCTATATGCTTGAGCTTCCCTCACGTGTGTGTCTCTATATGCCGACCTTCGCGAGATCTGTAAAAGCAAGCAAGCAAGCAAGGAATGAAGGAAGGTCGTAAAACCTGATTGATGATATCATGGGGGATGATTTTATTAGATTTCCTCGAATGAGAAAGAATTTTATTTAACGAGGGACGAAAATATTAAGTTCAAGTTCTCGGTTCTTCTTATTATTATTATTATATTATTATATATTATTATTAATATTATTATAATTATTATTATTATTATTACTATTATTATTATATATTATTATTATTATAATTATTATTATTATTATAATTATTATTATTATTATTATTATAATTATCCTCTCGAATCGTTCTCGTAATTTCGTCGTCATTTTTCTATTTCATTCTCTCTCTCTCTCTCTTTCGTTGATGTTTGAGAGAGAGAGAGAGAGACCAAAGGGAATAAAATAAAAATGGCGTCGATAACGATAACGTTATATTTTGGAGAGGGGAGGGGAGGGTTTTTTTCTTGATTGAAAAAGGACACCGAATAGAAAATCAACGAGAGAGAAAATAAATCATCGATCGCAAGCTGTTCGAATAACCCCCACTACCACCACCATCGGCTGGTGATGAGGGTGATTTTGTTTTGTCGAAACGAAATATTTTTTTTCTTCTTTATCAGGGATTTCGATGAATTTTTTTTTGTAAATTCTTATCCATCTAATTCGATCCCTCTAACTTTTACCATATTCTATTCGTCCATTTTTTCCCATCACCACCAACCCCCTCCCCCTCCCCCCATTCTTTTCCTTACTACTCGTTCCGTTAATTTCATTGGTTCGTTTTGAAAAAGCGCGGTAATTTCGAGTCCGTGTTTCGCGAGGGCGCTGGTCGCTTTGTTTTCTTAAACGTTAATGTTAAGTCACGTGGGAAATAAATAAGAATGATATAAAAAAACGCGCGCTTTTTAAATACGAACGCTAGAAAAAAGAAAAGAAAAAAAAAACTGGGGGCAGAAATTAATATATGATTTTTTTTTTATTTCGTATTAGGGTATGCGATCATCGTTTGTTTGATTGTGTTGTTGTTCGTTTCTTTTTTCTCTACCACAGCACGCGCATACACACACGGACACAATTTTTAACGCAAAGTGCAATTCGAAAGTGCAATTATAATGAATGAAAAAAAAAAAAAAATAAATGGTGTCAAAATTAAATTAAATTAATAAATTAATAAATTAATTATCTAAAGATAAGAATTAAAACGAGGTGCTATTAATATTACATTTTTTTTTTTAAAACAAAAATTATGGGAAGGGAGGGGGCTTCTTCTTCTTTTTCATCATTCGTAGATTACAATTCGAGAAGAAAATAAAAAGAAGAAGAAATGAATTTAATATTTGCGTTTAGTGTGTGTGTGTGTGTGTGTGTGTGTGTTTTTTTTTACATTTAATTCGGACAGCTTGCACGATTGGTTTCTCTTAGCGATTATTAATCTTAGGATAAATAAATCGTAATAAGGAAGATAAAGATATAAAAAGGGAAAAGAAAAAGAAGCAGGTGTTGAAGGATGAAATGGATTCGGGGGTTGATGAAAAAAAGGGGATAATTTTACAATATAATTAGGGAAAAATAACATTCGAGGAAAACGTCTAGCGTCTAAGAGATTATGAGGGTCGCAATTATAACAAGAAAAAAAAAAATGAATAAAGAAAAAAAAAATAAAAAGGAAAAAAAACCCAACAAACAAACAAACAAACAAACACACACACAAATTACGGAATTACATTGTAAAATGGGAGCAAACGTGGTGCCAATTTCCTCCCTTAAGGTAGTTGTTGCTGCCGACCAGCAATTATCGATTATTTTTTTTCGATTGCTGGCAGCAAGAAATATGTGAGTCAAGATATATGTAGAAGAAGAAGAGAAAGAAAGAAAGAAAGCAAAGAATAAGAAGGAATAAAAAAAAAAAAACCATACAAAAGAATTAACGTAAAGAAAAGCAAAGCAATGCAAAGCAAAGCAAGAAAGGGAACCAATTGATTAATTAATTAAACGATTAATTAATTATATTAATTGATCGATTAATTGATTGATTGATTGATTGATTGATTGATTGATTGATTGAAATATAATAATTAATTATCGATCGCGGTGTAAATAGGTTTACACAATAAATGCTAAATAATTAATCATTCGATAAATAAACGCAGGGTGATTATCTCGCATATTAGTTGTTGAAAGAGAGATTTTATAGTTGGATTTCATATTAGATATTGTAAATTGTTATTATTTTGCAAAAGGTGCGCGCTCGCGTGCGGACAAAGAAATTGGGGGTGGTATGAGTGCGTGTACGTGTACATGTACGTTTACGTTTACGTTTACGTTTGCGTGTACTCTTGTTGTGCTTGCATTCGCGCGTGTGTGTTCGTGTTGCAAACGTAAATATAAACTTTTTACAAATTCTATCGAACATATTTTCTATATCTTTTTTCTTTAATTATCGAATTGAACAAATTTTATTTAAAAAGCGTATACAAGTAAACAATAACAACGTAGGAGGTGTTTACTGTTATACGAGCATACGCACGCGAACAACAGCAGGGTGCCCGATGGTCCAAGAAATAAAAAAATAACTGGTTCATGGAAATATTTATATATATTTTTTAAGATTTTTTTTTGTCCGTAAACAAAATTATTCCAGCATGTTGATGAATTTCTTTTTTTTGATTTTTCATAAATTTTCTAATTCGTTCGTTAAAAAACAATACGAGAATAATCGGGATGAACTTTTGTGTGTTACGAATTTTACAAAAAAAAATTGACAAAGTTAAATGAAAGAGACAAAAAAAATAATCATACGAAATGAACAATTGTTAGATCATTTTATTTTTTATTTTCTTATTTTTTTTTTTTTTTTTTATATTGGATCAATCGTTTTCGTGTTATACGATTGAACGGATTTTAAACATTGATAGATTTTTAAAGATATAATATTATTTTGTAGTAAAATTCTTCGTTTGTGTTAAGGGTTGCGTCATAGCATATGTAGACCAATCACCACCCTTCTTAAACATTGTTAATCAATTTCGCAGTACTTTAAAATATCATCGTAACATTGATGTGATTTTTTAAATATATTATTCGTAACACAACGTATAAATGATTTTTAAAATGTGACGGAAAAATTTTTCGACAAATTTGTCACGTTTCTTTTTTTTTCTTTTTTTTTCTTTTTCTTTTTAAATCTTATTTTCTTGGACTGTAAATGGGGGAAGCACGAACGACGCGAGACACGTTTTATATACGTACACGTGCGTATAAATATATAAATAAATATAAATATAAATACGTACATATACGTACGTATGTATAAAGTGAATTTAATATAACGAAAAAAAAAAAATATATATATATATATATATTATGCCGTATATATACACACACAACGAAAAAATTTCTGTCCTATTCATCGTGTTTGTATAAAGTCATTTTTGATAAAATCTAATTTAAATGCGCGAAAAATACACAAATACACATACACACACACACACACACACACAATTTCAAAACGGCCGCCTTCTTCTTTGCATCTTCTCTAATATGAACTTTGACTATAAAAAAAAAACCCCAAAAAAAAGAAAAAGTCGCGTTAATTTTCTATAATAGAAAAACAAAAATAGGCATGGGGTGGGGAGAGTAGGGGGAATATTAACGAAAGAAGGAAAAATATATTAAAATCATGTATAAAAAATAAAAGAAGAAGAAGAAGAAGAATAAGCAGAGGGGGTAAGGGGGCAGGGGTACTTGGTGGGAGGAGGGGGAGGATAGAATAGAAATAAATAAAGAAAGAAAGAAACAACTGAGTAACTCTATTATTAAAATAGTAATCTGCTAAGTCGTGACGGGGGGGATTGTGTATAATAAATAAATAAATAAATAAATAAATAAATAAATAATTAATTAATTAATTAATTAAAATAAATCAAGAAAATATTTGCGAAATATAGAATATTATAGTGGAAGAAGATCGGGAAGTGATGACATTCCACGATTCGGGACTTAAGAGAGAAAGAGAGAGAGAGAAAGAAAGTAAGAAAGAAAGAAAGAAAGCAAGAGAGAGAGAGAGAGAGAGAGAGAGAGAGAGAAAGAGAGAGAGAGAGAGAAAGTGCGCACAGGCAAAAGAAGAAAAAAAAAAAACAAGAATTTATTAATTAATCGGAATGATTTACATAGTATCTATATTTTATATTTTATATAATCTACCGTTATAGTCTTATACCATTGGTTGGAAATATAGTTTATGTTTTAAATGGGGTACAAGGAAAGAATAAAAAAACTATAAAACACACATATACATACGTTAAACACAATTATAATACACTGACAGACACAAACACCCACACTAACGTTTAATTAAACACTTTAACTATACACGTCGTATATATTGATACACAATAAAATGATTTTTGTTTGTTTTTTTTTTTCGTTTTCTTTATGGTGGTTAAATAATATACGTAATAGTTTACGACAATTGTTGTTGCACATTTAATTCATAGATTTTATTATAAATCGGTTGGGGGTGCAATATCAGTCTCTGCTATTTTTACTTTATCATTATTATTATTATTATTATTATTATTATTATTATTATTATTATTATTATTAATATTATTATTATTATTATTATTATTATTTTAATACAGAAAGAAATTTTTATCAATATTATATTAATTTTATATATATATATATATATATATATATATATATATATATATATATATGTATATATAAAATAAATATAAACGAACAGATACGTATAGAAATAAATAAACAAACAAACAAAATCACATACACACACACATATACAGTCGCGTATGCAAATAGAATATACAATTTGCACGTGTACATGCATACACATGCACGAATGATATACCGTAACGCTTGGTAGAGACGTACAAACAAACACACACATTACATAGATTACAACCCAATGTTTAATTAGAAAGAATAAAAGGGTTTGTCGTTGTACTTTCTGAAATTTGTAAATCGGAATGAATGGCAAATTAAATAATCACAGAATGTACATTGAATGCCAAGCGTATACGTGGAATATACAAATACACCAAAGTACAGTATAATTACAATACGTGCAGAATTAAGCACATACTAATGCATACATACATACACACACACACACACAAACTCTGACAGACAGACAGACAGACAGATTGATACTAATCGTAATACAAATTACACGCAGAGTCACGTCGAATTCGCTAGCTATACAAAGAGCCAAATAATATTGATTAATTGATATTATTCTTATTTTTTGTTTGTTTTTTTCTTTTTTTTTATTTCTATCCTTATTAACATTTTATTTTTCTTTAGAAGTATAATCTTGCATATATATATATAAAAATAAAATAAATATTAGGGCACTTTGCATAGTTAGAGCTTATCGCGATCATCCCACACACGCATTACCAATATTATTTAATAATAATGATAATATCACTAATAAAAAAACGATAACAATAACTCTAATAATAATTATAATAATATTAATAATAATTAATTAATATATATATATATATTATAATATAATATATATAATATATATATATATATATATATATACATACATATATAAATACATACATATAATATAACCAGAATATTAATATATATTTCAAGAAGAAGATTAAAAAAAAAAAACATATTAATTATATTAATATATTATTAGATAATTTATTTTATTTTGTTTTATCGTTTTATGATTTTATATATGTGTTATTCAATGTTTATAACGAATAATCATTTAATTATTAATTATCGCAATGCAGCACAGAAAACAATATATATATATCTATCTATCAATCTACCTTATCTTATCTTATCTTATCTTATCTTATCTATCTAACTATCTGACTAACTATCTATATACAATATATATATATATATTTAATTGTTTCGTTACGTCATGCTTTGACACGAATATCGTTCCATATAAATTCACTCGTACACATGCACGTAACTTTGCATGTTAATACGACCCCTTTTACATTGGGGGGGCAGAGAGGGGGGGGGTTCGTAATGTAAATCCTTTGCATGGGACGAAAAAGGATTAAATATATATTTATACATTAATAATTAATATATTATTATTATTATTATTATTATTACTATTATTATTATTATTATTATTAACACCCGCGTATACAGTGAGATTTATTTATTTTTTATCTCTTATTGTTTTTTCTTTTCCTTCCTTATCATCTTTTTCTTATCTTTTCTTTTTTTTTTTTTAGGCTTTCTCGTCGGGGCGTATAGGGTAAAAAAAAAAAAAGTTAACACACATCCACATACCACCCACACGAACACGACACGCACATGTTTATTGATTGAGATTGTTTAGTGCACGCACACGTACTACATACATGGTCAAAAGAATATATATATATATATACATACCTATGTGTAAATAATGAAAAGGCACACGACATGAAAATGCCTAATTTCGAATAATTCTGTATATCTATATGGCATATTACATATAATTTGTGTATATGTGTATATATATATTCAAATAAATGATATTTATTTAAGTATATATATACAAATATGCACAGATTTCTATGTAGTTGTTTAAATATATTTACTTTTACTTGGAGTTTCATAATGATTTCTCTCTACATGCACATACGAACAGAGTTACACGAACACATACAAGTAAAAAATAAACATACACATACAGAAACACACAACACATAAAGAATAATATATATATATATACATATTTTAACTTAAATTTCATTTTGCTTTGCCGATACATCTAAAAAGAAAAGTAATGGGAGGGGGAGTGGTGTGGGGGGGGGGGGGGGGGGGGTAATTTGAACGTACTCGCATTTTGCTTTTTACCAAATAGTACATAATTCATATGTGAATACTTGCCGGGAGTGTTTTTTCTACGAATATTTTGAATGATTTCAATAATTGAAAGAAAGGAAAAGAAAGAAAGAAAGAAAGAAAGAAAATAGAAATATCGACGAATGTGGAAAAAATAGAATGCAAGGGGTGGTGTATGATAAATCGTTTAATTATGTGTACGCGTTAAACGTGTATGCGTGTGTCCGTATACGTGTGCATGAGAGAGAGAGAGAGAGAGAGAGAGAGAATTCTAAAGAAAATAGGAGAAGAAGAAGAAGAAAAAAAAAGATATACGATAATTATATTTCTCTATACTTTCGTATGCTTCGAAGTGCCAGAATATAATAACGAGCATTATTATTATTATCCCTGCGATCAATCCCTTTATTTAAATAAAACGAACAAGGAAATAAAAAAGCAAGCAAGTAAGAAAGAAAGAAGAAAAAAAAAAGTAAATTTTCTACAAAGTGAGATTTTAAGAAAAAAAAAAAAAAAGAAGAAACAATTAGGTTGTATATATATATATAACATATATAAATAATCAATTTGTTAATGAATAAAACTTAAACGATAATTATCATGAACGTTTTAACAACCTTTCGACGGATCGATTTAGGGTCCCCCGACGTGTTGATTTATAAATAATAATAATAATAATTAATTAATTAAATAAATTAATAATTAAATATTAATTAATTATTAAATATTCATTTATTATTTAATTATTATTATTATTAATCTCTCGAAAAAAAATTGTCTGATTCGTTATTATATATTTAAACAGAAAAAAAAAAAGAAAAAAGCAGAAAAAAAAGGGAAAGAAGAAAAGTAATAATATCTCGTAGATATCTATTGAAAATAATTGACCAAATTTTGTCTTAATCGTATTTTCTTTTTTTTTTTATCTCGTCGTAATAATTCCATAGACGAGCAAACAAAAAATTGAATTATGCGTTCCGTTATAATTCGTCGAAATTATTATGAATTATTTTAAACGATATACGATATATCAAAATCATTCGATAAATAATGTGTATAATATTTCTATAAACATATTATTATATACTCATCTAGGTATATTATTCTCAATTAAAAAAAAGAAGAAGAAGAAGAAGATGATGATGATGATAATTGAAATTTCATGAAATTATTTTTATTATTCGTTTAGAATTTTTATCTAAAGTATTTCGTGGGGGGTGGCCGGGGGGAGGCGGTTGGGGGGAAGGCTGAATTTTTCTTTTTCTTTATTAGGAACAAAAATAAGTGTGTATGTTGTTCGTTCACGTTGCATTTGATTTCAGTCAATAAATTGATTTACTAATTTACACAGACAGACACACACATACATAAATATATATATATATATCTGATCTGTGGTAGTAATAAAATGAAAGGGGGTTGTAGAGGGGGGGGGGTGTAGGAGAGGTTGCACTTTAACAAAGGATAAAGGTAGATGAAGTTTCATCCGTTATCTCTCGGTTAACTAAGTTTTTTATAACTGCACTTTAATTACGAAACATTTATGGCAGCGCCAGAGGTTTGTCCAAATGTTGACGTTTATCGTTTGAACATTTTTATATTCCCCGAAGCTGTTAAAAAAAAATTTCACTTTCTCTATGAGAGATAGAAATAAAGAAAGAAAGAAAGATAGAAAGATAAGAAGGATGAAAAGGTGAAGATACGAAAAATATATAATAATTTATATTTCTTTAAACTATTATATTCTTAATAAATATCTTTACATTTAATTTTCTTTCGCTAAA
>JACGWG010000458.1:7173-21328 GCA_023678865.1 Polistes exclamans
TATTCGATCTTTCAATGATGTAGTTGGTATTTGTGAATCTTGACATTCTCCAATTTCGATCTTTCATTGTAACATATATATTATTAGCCTATTTTTAATACAATGATTAGGTTAGGACATGGGTGGTTGTAGGTCAGGTGTTCAGTAGAACACGTTATTGTCTTTTGTAGAGTCCCATAGGGCCCTGGATCAGTTTGAATGGGGGGAGGGTGAGACTGGTGAGAGGTTGAGACTGAGGGGAGGATGAGAGGGAGGCATTAATATTTAAATTTGATTTGGTTAGCGTAAAAAAAGGATAGAAAAATATGCAGGAAATATATATGCAAGAGTGAAAGTAAACGAAAGTAAACTGCATTCTTAGATTTACGATAAAAAAAAAAGAAAGAAAGAGAGAGAGAGAAAGAACTCTTGTTGGGTTGCAAAAAAAAAATTATTATTTATTAATATATTTCGAATTTCTAATAGAAAGAAAGAAAAAAAAACAAACATTTAACGAAAAGTTGTAGAATGAAAATATAAAATTAGATTGGCAGAGATTGTTTAATTAGATCTTTTTTCTTTTTTAAACAAGTCGTATGGAAAATGTTGGTATTAAATAAACGAAGCGTATTATAAAAAGATAAATTAATTTTTATAAACTTTCTTTTCGAATGGAAAAAAAAAACAAAAGACAAAAGTAAAAGAAAAAAAAAAATTAAGCGCTACGTCTGGAAAAATCCAATTTTCTGTTTAATCTATCAAACTTCTGCAACAACGATAGAGAGAGAGAGAGAGAACAAAAAAAAGAAGAAGAAAAATACGAATAAAAGTGCGGAATAAGGATTGAGAAAAAAAAAAAAAAGAAAAAAATAAAACAAAGTACACAAAATGTGTCCGTCTAGTTAGGTTAGTATTAAAAGATAGTAGTATTAGTATATTAGTACACGCATTGTTGCTGCTACTGCTGCTGCTGCCGGTGGCTGGCGTGTCTAAAAAAAATATAAATTAATTTTCTAAACTTTTCTCTTTTTCTTTCTCTACACAAAAAAAAAAAAAGAAAATAAAAAACCGGGGACGACGACTACGACGACGAGTCTCGTCTGAAAAATCCAATTAATTAATCTCTCAAACTCCTCCCTCCAATCTCGGACAAAAAAAAAAGTACAATAAAGATGTGGAATTAAGGGTTGCAAAAAGAAAAAAAAAGGTGTCTGGGGTTAGGTTAGAATTAAAAAAAAAAAAAAATGGAAGAAATATCACGGGATATTACTTTTCTTATCGGGGCGCGGCATTAGTTGGTCTGCAAAATGATTAAAAAAAAAATAGAAAAGTTATAAATTAATATAAAATATTCTTTTAAAACCCTATATATATATATATATATATATATAGGGGGAGTATGGGGGGGAGGCTTGCAATCCGCAAAAAAATAAGAAGGTTAGGTCTGAAAAATCCAATTTATTAATCCCCCTTCTCCCGAAACCTCTCTCCCCCACCCAGTCACCGAAAAGTACAATAAAGGTACCGGGGAATAAGGGTTGAAAAAGAGAAAGAAAGAAAGAAAAGAAAGAAATAAAAAGGACAAAAAAAAAAAGAACAAAAAATGTAGAGAGACAGGGACAGAGTAGTAGTAGTAGTAGGGGGAGAAAAAAAAAAGAAACAGAAAGAGAGAGAAAGAAAGAGAAGAAAAATGTCTGGTTAGGTTAGTATTAAAAGAAAGAGATAGGTAGAGAAAGGGTATATGGAATTAAAAAAAAAAAAAAAGAAAAAAAGATAAAGAAAAGGGCAGGAAAAAAAATCATATATATATATATATACATGAAATTGTATTAGTATTGGTACGCATGCATTGGTGCGTTCTTTTCGTGACACGAGACTGATGTTCCAGACGACGAGGAGGTTGGGGTGGTGGCGGCGGAGGAAGGTGGCGGCGGGTGTACGGTGAAACTCAGCAACGGAGACGAGCCTAACGGCGGGAATAACCGAGGAAGAAGAAGAAGAAGAAGAAGAACAAGAACAAGAAGAAGAACAAGAGGAAGAGGAAGAGGAAGAAGAAGGAGGTGGTTGGGGTGGTGGTGGTGGTGGTGGTGGTGGTGGCGAAGAAGGAGTTTGGGGTGGTGGTGGTGGCGGAGGGAAAGAAGGGAGGGGGCGGAGGAGGAGGAGGAGAGGGAGTGGGCGAGGAGGGGGAGGAGGTGGCAGAGGTGGAGGAGGGGGGGGGGGGGGGGGGGGGGGGTGGAAGAGGAGAAGAAGGAGGCGTGCAGGAACAACAGGAGCAGCCTGCTCGTGTTGTTGCAGGTGCCGGGGGCGCCAAAAGCGGCGTTGGTTCAACCAAAGCCGCGCATGCTTCACCAACAACAACAACAACAACAACAGCAACCACAACAACAACAGCAACAGCAACTGCAATTGCAATTGCAACAGCAACGTATTATTGGTACAGGAACAACAACTACGACGACGACGACGACGACGATACCGGTTGCAACGTCATCATACAACAACATGTTCCCCCAACAATACTGCCTGAGATGGAAGTACCATCACAGCAACCTGCAGACTATGTTCTCACAACTACTCGAAAGGCAGGCCTATTGCGATGTCACGCTAGCATGCGAAGGCCAGACCCTAAGAGCTCACAAGGTAATATCAACATTTTTTATCACATCTTATATTATTATTAATATTCTTTTGGTTATTATTTATTTATTATGACGATGTTAACCCCTTAACCTACAATTACTGGTATAGTCCCCCGTAGGACGATGATCCGGTCAGATATAAATATATTTGCAGCTGGTCCTCTTAATATTAGAAATATTTGTAATATATAATAAATATAATACAAATTTTCGAACGTAAATCGTAGGTTAAAGGGGTTAACCAACATTCGTTAGTCAAACAAATGACGACACTATGCTGCATTGTTTTTTTTTTATCTAATTGAATTTTGATTAGGAATCTTGGTTCATATTAAGTTACTGTATTCTGTTCTTGGGTTTATCTGTTTTTGGGACAACACTTTTTAGACGAATCTTATTATTTCGGATATGTAATGTGGTTTAAGAATTGATTTAGATTATTATTGCATGTTTATTTATTAGTCTATTATATTTTGAGGATTAAAGTATCATCAACGAATTGGTATATGTTATATATGAAGTGTGTAAGGATTTGGATTATTGTATGCAATCCTTTCACGTATTTATGAAAACTGAATCTTTCTGAAGTTTTAGGGGTTGAGAGAATAATGTCATCGATTGATCAGATTTATTCTTTTTATTGATACTTAGAATCACATAAAAATGAATCATTGGAATATGCAATTCTGTGGAAATAAGTATCAAAGTTAAATCGATCGAGTTTAACAAAATGCAAATCCAGACAAATGCGGTCCTTTTGAAATGACGTTTTCAAATGCTATGAAGTAATTGATCGAGTTTATACTTTGTGTTTTCCTTTTTTTCTTTTACCGGGATATATCAACCAAGAAAAAGTTGCAATCTGATTATTTACTTTATACAATCCTTTGAACTTATTTTCCATACCTTTTTTATTGATTTCTTTTGAAAGGTGCAACCTCTTAAAGAAAGAGTACTTCGGGGTTTCCGAAATATCGTTCAAGTATTATAATTGATCGAGTTTTAACAGTGTTCATATTCTGAATACGTCATCCCAGAAATTTCTCATAGTTTGGATCGTTAAAGAAACTTTCGAACGTTTGAGCGAGCAGAAAAGGGAAAACTTATTTTCAAAAACGTTAGATACTTTATATTCACACTTTAATAATTTAACTTATTATTCTCTGTCACCTATATATAAAATATATCCTCAAATGAAAAAAAAAAAAAAAGAGAGAGGAAGAAGTAGAGAAGACTTTCATGCCGTAAATTTGAAATAACTTTGCCCGCGCATCGTAAATATCTCGACAACTTCGTGGTGTCGATTTTTCGGTCGCATCTTAATTCACTTTCGAAAACGCGCCAAAAGAAGTATAACTTCCTAAATAGAGTAATCAAAAATTGCAATAGACTCAAAACAGCAACCACAAACCTCAACAGACCCAAAACAATAACCAGAAACCCCCCAACAGACCCAAAACAGTAATCAGAACCTCCAACAGATTCAAAACAACAGCCAGACTCTCCAACAGACCCAAAACAACAATCAGACTCTCCAACAGACCCAAAACCACAACCAGACTCTTTAACAGACCCAAAACAACAACCAGAAACCTCAATAGACCCAAAACAGCAATCACAAATCCCAAATTCAATATTTTTCTACTGTTATCTTCGATAACCAGGAACGAAGGAGTTTCTGATGATAGTAGAGTCGAGGTAGCGAACGGGATAGGAACGGCCAGGTAAAGGGGGATGATAGGAGGGGTAGATGGGGGTTGGTTACGTTCGTCTGGGCAGCCGAAGCGAGCGATCGGCTAGGTAGAGGGAAAACTCTGGCGATAATTGAACGGCCTTCCTTTCCACGAAGCGAATGGGCTTCGATCGGTTGGCCCCGACAGGGGGGTGGAGGGGTTGGGGAAGAACCGTAGGAGGCGGAAGAAGAACAGCAAGAAGATGATGAAGAACCCAGGTCTGCGGGTGGTGGTAGTGGTGGTGGTGGTTGGTTGGTTGGGTTGTCGTGGAAAAGTAGAAAGAGAAAGAAAGAATAGGTGGACGTGAAAAAGAGGAAGAAGGAAGAGATGGTGAACGAGAACAGGGACAGGGGCAGGGGTAGGGGGTGAACCTCGGCGGGTTGTGTTGTATGGTGGTGGTGGTGGTAGTGGGGGATGAAAAAAAGGGGGACAATCTCGCGCAGAGTTTTCATCGACTGACGCTCTGCGCCGCGCGCGACTTTTGCTCTCCCTTTTATTTTTGTTTGTTTGTTCCTTTTCCCCAATTCTTTTTCTTGTTTCTTTTTTTTTTTTTAATTTCCGAGCGCATCTTTTTTCCATTCACCCCCTTGCCCACCACCACCGCCGCCGCCGCCGCTCGACCCGTCGTAACTCATTTTTTATTTTATCGTTGTTATTCGATCTACGAATGCTAGACGGGGGGTTGGTTTGTTGGTTGGTTGAGTGGGTGAGGGGGACAACACACGCGCGTTTATCTTTTTCGTTAAACGAAAAACCACCCCCAACCAACCGACCACTCCGTTTCTTCTACTAGTCGAGCTTTTGAGCTTCCTATATGTTTTGTATACATACTAACGTGTGTTGATGTGTGTGTGTTCTGGGTGCAGAAAAAGAAACGTACCCGCGATTCGTCTTATTGGATTGTATACTTGAAAAAGAAAATATGAAAAAGAAGAAGAAGAAAAAAAAAAACACAAGAAAGAGATCACCAGCAACAACCAACCAACCAACCACTACCACCAGCAGCACCCAGCAATACCACCACCACCGCCACCACCCTTTAACGTTGGCCCCGAGGAACATAAAACTTGACAAACGATCAATTTTCTGTTCTTTGTTTCTTACCCAGGGTGCTGGATGGGAAACTACCTTCCTCTTTTTTTCTCTCTCTTATTCTTTCACTTCTTCTCACCCCTTTTACTCTTCACCTCCTCATCCCCCCAAGCAACCAACCAGCCAGCCAGCCAGCCAGTCAGCCACCCACCCACGCGCAATATACCATGTTTTCACCCCTTTTCCCAAACCCAACTACCACCAACCAACCAACCCCCTCCCCCTCCTCCTCTCGCGTTCTTTCATCGCGGGTCCTTCTCTCTTTTTTTTTAATTTTTTTTTTTATACTTTCTTCCTTCCTTTTCCTTTTCCTTTTCTTCCTTCCTCATTCTTTTTTGCCCCCCCCCCCCCACCCCCCCCGCCGTTGCTGCTGCCACCGCCTGCGCCTCCAACCACCCCCCCCTCGTCCCCGGAATTTTTCTTTTTTCTTTTTTTTTCTTTTTCTTTTCTCTTTCCTCCTCCTCCTCCTACTACACCCTCCCCCCTCGGCCCCCCTCGTCGTCGTCGTGGCCTATGCGTCGAAACGAGCCGCGCAGAGGAGGAGAGTCAGGCAGGCACTCTATCAAAGTAGAAAGAGAAGAAAAAAAAAAAGAGAGAGAGAAAAAGAGAGAAAGAGAGAGAGAGAGTACCGTTTGGCTTGGTTTATTTTTTACTTTGGGAGGGGTCCAAATTGTAAAATCAATACTTCCTCCTAAATTTAGAATGCCGCCGACGCCGACGCCGACGCCGAACTCGAAGCCGTGGGAAAGAAATACACACACACACATATATATATATATATATACACAGACAAACGCACAAAAAACTTAAACAGCGACTGTGTTTTTGTTTTTTTGATATTTTTTTATTCCCACTTCTTAGACCCCCGTAGACCTCATAGACCCCCTAGACCATCCCATATTCTCGTTTCTTATTTTTCCATCATCTTATTTTTTGTTTTATTGTTTTTTTTTTGTTTATTGGTTGTTTAGGAGTATCTTTAAGGAACGGGATAACGAGTTTCCGGGGTGTTCTCTGAGTTTGGGGGGTTGGGTTGGGTTGGGTTGGGTTGGGTTGGGTCTGGTTCGTAAATGGGTTTTTTAGATTTTGTGGAAAACAGAACAAAATGTAGGAAGCCCCCCATTAAACGTTGTTTCTACGTGTACTATTACTGTTCATGATGATTCTATTGTAAATTGATTAGCCCTTTAATCTACGATTTACTTTAGAAAAAATTTGTATTTTATTTTATTTTATTTTTATATTTATTATATATTCAATTTTGATCAGAAATATTTGTAATTTTAAGAAGACCCACCGCTAATATTTAAATCTGATCCGATCATTGTACTCTACGGTCTATATGCCCGTAGTTGTAGGTTAAGGGGTTAAAGAAGGGTTGAAAAGTTAGGGTTTGAGTGGGGGAGAAGGTTAGGATTCAAGTAGAGTCCAAGTTAAAACTTTGGGAAATGTTCAACGTTGGTTTTGAAAGTATAAAAATGATTGTAATTGTTGGTAATAATCACGAATAACAAATATGATATTGATACTCATATCTTGAACTATCTTAGGATAAGGGGGAAAAAAAAAGGGTAGATTAGGAGGGTACATATCAGTCTATTGAGTCAGTTGGATTTTTGGGGGTCGGGGGTGGAGAGTCCTATCAAAAATTATAATGATCAGAATAATTCAAATATCAGATGATAAAGGGGCCCTGCTGCTGTCTTGTTGGTCTGTAGGGTTGGCAAGTACTTCGTTTAATGGATTTTTGTTCTAATTTCAAAATGAATTAAAAGACACATCCCACTTTTCCTTTTTCATCCCTTTAAACCTTTAGATGAACGGTGAGTTTTTGGGTGGGTACATTTCAATGGATTTGTAATTGTAATCATATACTTATTATACTGTTTATGATGATGATTCTATTGGGTAATGAATTTAAATAAGTGTTGAAAAGATATAAGGTAGAGTGTTTAGGGTGGTTGGGGTTTAAGGGGGTTGGTGGAGTTCAAGTAGAGTCAAAGTTTCTGGTAAAGAATTGGAAATACCTTTTTATTTTTTCGAACAAATGGATCAACGAGAAAAAAGAGGTTGGGAAAAATTTCAGTTAAAGCAAATACTGATGTAGAATGAAAGAGAGAGAGAGAGAGAGAGAGAACTAGTAGGGGTAAAAAGATGACGGAAGGGTTGCCTTGTCCCCCCCATCCCATCCCATACCTCCCTTCTTGCGTGAACAGCTGTTCTTTCTTCTTACTTTTTTCTAACTATTTTTTTTCTTTTTCTTTTTTATCTCTTTCTATCATTGGGGTTTCATGGTGTTTACCCTACTATACAATTCTTCGTTCTGGTATCACCTGCATCCAGGTGTAGATACTTCTAACTGATTTGAAAAAAAGATACATATGTATATATGTTGTATGTTGCATGCATGGGTGTGTATGGTTACTTTACATTAATCCATATACTCATATATATACATACAAATATATATTAATTATATAAACTTGGTATATATTATATATATACTGTTGTATTATTATTTATCTTCTGTATATACATATATACAAATATATATTATTTATATAAATCTAGTATATTATATATATACTATTATATTATTACTTATTCTTTTATATATACATCTATACAAATATATATTAATTATATAAATCTAATATATTATATATATATATACTATTGTATTATTACTTATTGTATTATATATATATTATTAATAATACATTATAATACTATACATTACAATTATATATAATACAATAAAAGTATATAGTACTTATTGTATTATATATATAATATAAAAAAAATTTAATTTATATATATATATATATATATTATAATATAAAAAAAATATGTATATATTTAAATAAAAACGAATGTATGTTACGTTTTGGTGGTGTTGTATATATGTTGAGTGTAAGTTGGTAGATGTATTAGTAGAGCAACATGCGTGTGTTCATTGAAAACGAAGGAAAAGAAAAAAAAAAAAAATAAAAGAAAAAGATGGAAGGGTAAAAAGAGAGATTAGAATCAGCAATGAGAGAATTTCCGAGGCTTGGGTTGGTTGGTTGTTTTATAGTGGTGGTGTAATGGTGTTGGTGTGTAGTGGTGGTGGTGGTGGCTTTCTTGCAATTACACCATATGTCGTTCTTTTTCTCTTTCCCTTTTTGTTTCATGGTTTTTTCTTTTCTTTTTTTTTTTTCACTACTCTTACCTTTTATTTGCATTTTTTATTTTTTCATTTTTCATTTTTTCATTTAGTTTTTTCTGTTTCTTTTATCCTTTTTCTTTTCAGTTCTTTGACCAGGAAAAAAAAAGAAAAACAAAAAGTTTCCCTTTCAAATTTTGTCTCTGGTTTCTTTTTGAAGTGGTTTTTTTATATACTCCCCTTTCTTTCTTTCTTTCTTTCATTTTTATTTTTGTTTATTTTTTTTGTTTTTGTCTTCGCGGTTTCGTATATAGTCGCATCACTTTTTACTTATTTTTGTTTTTTTTTTTTTATTGTGTTTTTTCTTTTCCATCATCTTTATTCATTTTTCTTTCTAAAAAGCTCTCTCCCTTGATTGATGAAAAAAGAAAAAACAAAAAAAATAATAAAAGAGAATATTCGAGCAAAAAAATTAAACAATAATTAATTAATAATTTTAAACGAAATTTTTTCAAAATATTCTGTTATATTTATTTAATTTGTTATATATTATTTTTTCTCTTGTAGAATTTTAATGAAATATAAAACAATTGCAACAACAATAAAAAAAGAAAAACAAAATAGACGAATTTATTATATTTAATTTACTTATTTTGTTTTTCTTTTTTTTTTTTGTATATTACATTTGTTAAATCATTTTTTCCAGTTAATCTTTTAATTCGTATTATATAACAAATTTGTAAGGAAAAGTAAAAAGGAAAAAAAAAAAACTAATGAAAAATGTAAAAACGTCAAAGGAATTTCATCACGTTTCTCCACTTCTTTTATTATCTTATTTTTATTTTATTTTATTTTATTTCATAATATTTTATTTTATTTTATCTTTATGCTTCGTTTTTGCCAGTTTTAACGTTCTGAAATTGGAGTAAGCATAATTTATCTATGACGTCATTGTTATAAACTTACGCACGCTGATAATGATTTTATTTATTTTTAATTTTTCTTTTTTTTTATTATTTCTATTTTTAAATATTTATTCTCTTACGTTAGAACGCATTTATATTACATTTCTTTTTTTTTATATTATACTACACATATATATATATTTAGCAAACGAAAAAAAAAGAAAAAACAAAAAGCAAAAGAATCAAATTCAATTCTTCTTTTTTTTTTGTTTCATATAAAAACAAAAAAAAATATAATATATCAAATAACAACGTTGAATTTTCAAAAATACTCTCCCGTATATAACAATAATAATAATAATAATAATATTACAACACACAACAACGAAAAAGTATCCTATACAAATACAGAAAAACAAAAGATAAGATGAACAAAAATATTTTGTATTCGAATTCTGATAATAGTAGTGTAGTAATAGTAAGGGGGTGGTCGGGGGGAGAGGAGTTGGCAACAAGGAAAAGAAAAATAGGTAAAATAAAAAACATACATACAAAAATATCTTTTTTTAAAAATGATCTCTAAAAAGTATAACAGAAAATAAAACCCGAATAAGAAGGATGAAGAAGCAACAACAAAAAAATAAAATAAAACACCCGTTGATGAAAAAATACAACCAACTATGATATAACAACACCACTAACACTACCACCCACCAACACAATTACCGATCTGTTTGTTTTCTAGCAAAAGATAATGGTGGGGAGTGGGAAGGGGGTGATGGGGACAAAAAAAAAACAAAAAATTCAAACAAAAATAGAAACAGATAGGAGAACAACAAGAAAAAGAGTCGGTGGTGGGCAGAGGGGACAGAGGGGGTTGGGGGGGTGCTGAGAAAACGTCGGAGAAGTTAGAGTAGATAAGAAGAAGAGAGTTTAAAAATAAAAATAAAAATAAAAAAAATAAAAATATAATATCAAAAAATGTGAAAGAAGAGAAAATTATAAAATAAAAAAGAAAAAAGAAAAGAAAGGTCTTTCTACATGGCGGGTGTATGAGTGGGTGGAGGTGGGTGGGGGGCGTCTGGTAAGAGGGGGTTGAGGAGGAAGAAGAAGAAGAAGTGGAAATAATCGATTGGACTATGCAACATTGTTTTTCCGATGACTAATGTGCTTCATTTGAATATCACATTTCACTCGTTCGACGAATTACGATAACGACCCCTCCCTCCACCCCCCCTCTTTGTTTTTTTTCTTCTTCTTTTTTTTTGCTTTTTTTTCTCTGTTTCTCTGTCTCTCTCTGTTTCTTTGAAAGTATTTTTATTTTTCCGTTCAATCGAAGAAATGTTTTAAATTATCGTCAAACGTTATATTGCATTTGGATAAATTATTTTGTTTTCTTTGTGCGTACATCACAATTATAATAATAATAATAATAATATAATTAATGAAATAAATATAAAATTAAATTTAAAAAAATTGTGATAAATAATGGATACATAATTTTGTTTTCACTTTGTAACACAATTATAATAATAATATAATTTTTTACTAATTAAAAATATACACATACTATTATATAAAAATTATATAATATAATTAATTAATTAAATAAAATAAAATAAAATAAAACAATATGATAAATAATGGATAAATCATTTTGTTTTCACTTTGTAACACAATTATAATAATAATATAATTTTGTACTAATTAAAAATATACACACATTATTATATAAAAATTATATAATATAATTAATTAATTAATTAATTAAATAAAATAAAATAAAATTAAACAATATGATAAATAATGGGTACATAATTTTGTTTTCTCTTTGTAACACAATTATAATAATAATAATATATTTTTTTACTAATTAAAAATATACACACACTATTATATAAAAATTATATAATATAATTAATTAATTAAATAAAATTAAAAAGAAAAAAAAATGATAAATAATAAATGATCGTTTGTTATTCGAGATAAACACAATGCGTATAAAGGCAAAGTTCTTTTCTAGGTACTTTGAGGCTAATTATACTACGGGAAAAAGGGGTTTGCCAGGTGCGAAGGTCGTTAAACCCGGACATCCTGTGTTCTAAAAAAAGATCATGCATAGAGATTAAAAAGATAAAAAGATAAAAAATATATAAAACGTATCGTAATAAAAATAAAATTAATATTTATCAGAATAAAATAATAATTATTACTACTACTATTACTACTACTACTACTAATAATAATAATAATAATAATAATAAATTAATATAGTATTATATCATACAAGTAAACTTGATTCAAATAAAATAATAATAATAATAATAATAAATTAATATAGTATTATATCACACAAGTAAATTTAATTCAAATGAAATAATAATAATAATAAAAAAAATCGTGTTTAAATGTGTTAAACAATTTTTCACTGTAAAAATCTATTGTAATCTTTCGTTTGAAACTTTATTTCCAAAAGAAACGATAATACATGGCCAACAACAGAACAAGAACCTTGAACGTGTTGCTCGCGTTTTACGTCAAACGTCGAAGAAAAACAAAAGTTAGGAATGGAGAAAATTTACAAATAAAAAAACGAATAAAAAGATGTGGTATAATTTTTTATTAACTTCTTGCGTTGTTTAGATGCAATAAAAAAAAAAAAAAACAAAACGAAAAACAATAATAATAATAATACAAACTCAATGACCGGCACGCGCGATAATTCTTTTTTCTTTTTTTTTTGTTTTTACGACAAAATTATGCAAAATATTTAATTGCATGCAAAAGAAACAAAAAACGTATTGAGATGTTTAAAAATAAAAAAACTAATCCGAAAAAAACAGAAAAACACTAAAAACAATGACAATAAAAATACCTTACGATGAAGAAGACCTCGAACAAACCAAACAGCAAAAAAAAAAAATCAGAAACACATAATTAATAAAACAAAAAATAAAAAAACAAAAGCATTGTATGGGATGGGATGGGATGGGATATGGGGTATAAGAAAATATTAACACGTTCGCGAACGTGAATGTTATACCATTCCAAATTTTCAATTTTTATTTTGAATTTTCTTTGAGAGACATAACCTTAAATTTTTCTATTTATTATACCTGTAAAATGGTAACGACTAATTTATTCTTTAATATACAATAATCCGTTTAAAATATGTTTAATCAAATTTAACATAAAAATATTTATTTATCAAAAATATTTATTAAACATCGTTCAAAAATGAAATTGACAATAATTAAAAATTCGTTAAATCATTCACAAATAATTCTCGCATAAATTTTTATTTATTTTTTATATTTAATATATATATATATCACAACACACACACATTCTAATTTAATCAAAATAAAATGACCCTTTACGTTTTCTTAATAAACGCTTATAATTTTCTTCTTTGACTGTCTGCGAACGTGTCTCTCATCATAAAAAAATACCAAAATTCAAAATAGGAGGGAACAAACAGCCAGGGAGGGGGAGGAAGGGGGTGTATTTCGAGAATAAAAAAATAAGTTAATCGTTAAAAACACGTTTGAAGAAACGCGAGTATAAACGTGTGTTTGTGCTTCCTAATACGTGGAATAGAAGAACTGTAGTTGGGGGGTGTAGTTGGGGTGGTGTGTTGAGGGGTGTGTTGGGGACTGTAACTAGGAAACTAGAAGACTAGAAGGATACTAGGAGACCTAGGGGGTGGTTTGAACAAGAATGTTATACGAGATGAACGGATGATGATGAAGGGGAACTTAAAAAAGAACAGAACAGAACAGAACAGAACAGAACAGAACAGAACAGAACAGAAAAAAGAACAGAAGAAAAAAAAAAGAAGAGAAGAGAGAAGAGAGAGGAGGACCTTCTCGTACGCGTTAATAGGATTTTACGAGGCACGCGTGGGTAGGTAGGGGGATTGAGGGTGAGAGTTGAGGGTTGAGGGTTGTGGGGGGGGCGTAAAAGGAAACGCCGTTTCGCAAAATTAACACTCGCCGGAGCGAGTGAACTCGTAAAAAAGTATAATCGATATTTTTGTACGAGTCTAAGTACTTTCTCTCCCACTTTTTAACCCCCTACCCCCCATCCCCCATCCCCTAGCCGCCAGGGCCCCTTCCCCACCCTGGCTGCCTACCGCCATCTCACCAAAGTCCCCGCTTCATCCCTCATCTAGTCTACCCCTAAAGTAATCCCCCCCCTTGACCGAGCGACCCCCTTGAAGCCACCCCATTTACTACCCCCGAACGTTTTCTCATACACCATTACACTACTACTACTACTACTACTACTACTACTACTATTATTAATACTAGTCAACGTTTCACTCTTTTTCTCGTTGTACATCGTTGCGAATATTATGGCTTCCATCTATATTTCACACATACGTCACACATACATATTCAAATTTTACTATCCGTTGAGTCATACTTTTCTTCCTAAACATGTAACACACATACACAGATACGAATGAATTTACATATGTGAGTAGAAGAGATACGTGTTATTATATGTGAACATAACTAATGTAAAAAAGAAGTTACAGAACTACTGAAAACTGTGATAGTATTAGTATTTCGGTTTGTGATAGTAGAATAGTAGTAGTGGTGGTTGCCCTTTGCACACCATACTTTCAAATCCCATGGATGGTGGTTTTATGATTGT
>JACGWG010000459.1:7172-21314 GCA_023678865.1 Polistes exclamans
TATTCGATCTTTCAATGATGTAGTTGGTATTTGTGAATCTTGACATTCTCCAATTTCGATCTTTCATTGTAACATATATATTATTAGCCTATTTTTAATACAATGATTAGGTTAGGACATGGGTGGTTGTAGGTCAGGTGTTCAGTAGAACACGTTATTGTCTTTTGTAGAGTCCCATAGGGCCCTGGATCAGTTTGAATGGGGGGAGGGTGAGACTGGTGAGAGGTTGAGACTGAGGGGAGGATGAGAGGGAGGCATTAATATTTAAATTTGATTTGGTTAGCGTAAAAAAAGGATAGAAAAATATGCAGGAAATATATATGCAAGAGTGAAAGTAAACGAAAGTAAACTGCATTCTTAGATTTACGATAAAAAAAAAAGAAAGAAAGAGAGAGAGAGAAAGAACTCTTGTTGGGTTGCAAAAAAAAAATTATTATTTATTAATATATTTCGAATTTCTAATAGAAAGAAAGAAAAAAAAACAAACATTTAACGAAAAGTTGTAGAATGAAAATATAAAATTAGATTGGCAGAGATTGTTTAATTAGATCTTTTTTCTTTTTTAAACAAGTCGTATGGAAAATGTTGGTATTAAATAAACGAAGCGTATTATAAAAAGATAAATTAATTTTTATAAACTTTCTTTTCGAATGGAAAAAAAAAACAAAAGACAAAAGTAAAAGAAAAAAAAAAATTAAGCGCTACGTCTGGAAAAATCCAATTTTCTGTTTAATCTATCAAACTTCTGCAACAACGATAGAGAGAGAGAGAGAGAACAAAAAAAAGAAGAAGAAAAATACGAATAAAAGTGCGGAATAAGGATTGAGAAAAAAAAAAAAAGAAAAAAATAAAACAAAGTACACAAAATGTGTCCGTCTAGTTAGGTTAGTATTAAAAGATAGTAGTATTAGTATATTAGTACACGCATTGTTGCTGCTACTGCTGCTGCTGCCGGTGGCTGGCGTGTCTAAAAAAAATATAAATTAATTTTCTAAACTTTTCTCTTTTTCTTTCTCTACACAAAAAAAAAAAAAGAAAATAAAAAACCGGGGACGACGACTACGACGACGAGTCTCGTCTGAAAAATCCAATTAATTAATCTCTCAAACTCCTCCCTCCAATCTCGGACAAAAAAAAAAGTACAATAAAGATGTGGAATTAAGGGTTGCAAAAAGAAAAAAAAAGGTGTCTGGGGTTAGGTTAGAATTAAAAAAAAAAAAAAAATGGAAGAAATATCACGGGATATTACTTTTCTTATCGGGGCGCGGCATTAGTTGGTCTGCAAAATGATTAAAAAAAAAATAGAAAAGTTATAAATTAATATAAAATATTCTTTTAAAACCCTATATATATATATATATATATATATAGGGGGAGTATGGGGGGGAGGCTTGCAATCCGCAAAAAAATAAGAAGGTTAGGTCTGAAAAATCCAATTTATTAATCCCCCTTCTCCCGAAACCTCTCTCCCCCACCCAGTCACCGAAAAGTACAATAAAGGTACCGGGGAATAAGGGTTGAAAAAGAGAAAGAAAGAAAGAAAAGAAAGAAATAAAAAGGACAAAAAAAAAAAGAACAAAAAATGTAGAGAGACAGGGACAGAGTAGTAGTAGTAGTAGGGGGAGAAAAAAAAAAGAAACAGAAAGAGAGAGAAAGAAAGAGAAGAAAAATGTCTGGTTAGGTTAGTATTAAAAGAAAGAGATAGGTAGAGAAAGGGTATATGGAATTAAAAAAAAAAAAAAAGAAAAAAAGATAAAGAAAAGGGCAGGAAAAAAAATCATATATATATATATATACATGAAATTGTATTAGTATTGGTACGCATGCATTGGTGCGTTCTTTTCGTGACACGAGACTGATGTTCCAGACGACGAGGAGGTTGGGGTGGTGGCGGCGGAGGAAGGTGGCGGCGGGTGTACGGTGAAACTCAGCAACGGAGACGAGCCTAACGGCGGGAATAACCGAGGAAGAAGAAGAAGAAGAAGAAGAACAAGAACAAGAAGAAGAACAAGAGGAAGAGGAAGAGGAAGAAGAAGGAGGTGGTTGGGGTGGTGGTGGTGGTGGTGGTGGTGGTGGCGAAGAAGGAGTTTGGGGTGGTGGTGGTGGCGGAGGGAAAGAAGGGAGGGGGCGGAGGAGGAGGAGGAGAGGGAGTGGGCGAGGAGGGGGAGGAGGTGGCAGAGGTGGAGGAGGTGGAGGAGGGGTGGTGGTGGTGGAAGAGGAGAAGAAGGAGGCGTGCAGGAACAACAGGAGCAGCCTGCTCGTGTTGTTGCAGGTGCCGGGGGCGCCAAAAGCGGCGTTGGTTCAACCAAAGCCGCGCATGCTTCACCAACAACAACAACAACAACAACAGCAACCACAACAACAACAGCAACAGCAACTGCAATTGCAATTGCAACAGCAACGTATTATTGGTACAGGAACAACAACTACGACGACGACGACGACGACGATACCGGTTGCAACGTCATCATACAACAACATGTTCCCCCAACAATACTGCCTGAGATGGAAGTACCATCACAGCAACCTGCAGACTATGTTCTCACAACTACTCGAAAGGCAGGCCTATTGCGATGTCACGCTAGCATGCGAAGGCCAGACCCTAAGAGCTCACAAGGTAATATCAACATTTTTTATCACATCTTATATTATTATTAATATTCTTTTGGTTATTATTTATTTATTATGACGATGTTAACCCCTTAACCTACAATTACTGGTATAGTCCCCCGTAGGACGATGATCCGGTCAGATATAAATATATTTGCAGCTGGTCCTCTTAATATTAGAAATATTTGTAATATATAATAAATATAATACAAATTTTCGAACGTAAATCGTAGGTTAAAGGGGTTAACCAACATTCGTTAGTCAAACAAATGACGACACTATGCTGCATTGTTTTTTTTTTATCTAATTGAATTTTGATTAGGAATCTTGGTTCATATTAAGTTACTGTATTCTGTTCTTGGGTTTATCTGTTTTTGGGACAACACTTTTTAGACGAATCTTATTATTTCGGATATGTAATGTGGTTTAAGAATTGATTTAGATTATTATTGCATGTTTATTTATTAGTCTATTATATTTTGAGGATTAAAGTATCATCAACGAATTGGTATATGTTATATATGAAGTGTGTAAGGATTTGGATTATTGTATGCAATCCTTTCACGTATTTATGAAAACTGAATCTTTCTGAAGTTTTAGGGGTTGAGAGAATAATGTCATCGATTGATCAGATTTATTCTTTTTATTGATACTTAGAATCACATAAAAATGAATCATTGGAATATGCAATTCTGTGGAAATAAGTATCAAAGTTAAATCGATCGAGTTTAACAAAATGCAAATCCAGACAAATGCGGTCCTTTTGAAATGACGTTTTCAAATGCTATGAAGTAATTGATCGAGTTTATACTTTGTGTTTTCCTTTTTTTCTTTTACCGGGATATATCAACCAAGAAAAAGTTGCAATCTGATTATTTACTTTATACAATCCTTTGAACTTATTTTCCATACCTTTTTTATTGATTTCTTTTGAAAGGTGCAACCTCTTAAAGAAAGAGTACTTCGGGGTTTCCGAAATATCGTTCAAGTATTATAATTGATCGAGTTTTAACAGTGTTCATATTCTGAATACGTCATCCCAGAAATTTCTCATAGTTTGGATCGTTAAAGAAACTTTCGAACGTTTGAGCGAGCAGAAAAGGGAAAACTTATTTTCAAAAACGTTAGATACTTTATATTCACACTTTAATAATTTAACTTATTATTCTCTGTCACCTATATATAAAATATATCCTCAAATGAAAAAAAAAAAAAAGAGAGAGGAAGAAGTAGAGAAGACTTTCATGCCGTAAATTTGAAATAACTTTGCCCGCGCATCGTAAATATCTCGACAACTTCGTGGTGTCGATTTTTCGGTCGCATCTTAATTCACTTTCGAAAACGCGCCAAAAGAAGTATAACTTCCTAAATAGAGTAATCAAAAATTGCAATAGACTCAAAACAGCAACCACAAACCTCAACAGACCCAAAACAATAACCAGAAACCCCCCAACAGACCCAAAACAGTAATCAGAACCTCCAACAGATTCAAAACAACAGCCAGACTCTCCAACAGACCCAAAACAACAATCAGACTCTCCAACAGACCCAAAACCACAACCAGACTCTTTAACAGACCCAAAACAACAACCAGAAACCTCAATAGACCCAAAACAGCAATCACAAATCCCAAATTCAATATTTTTCTACTGTTATCTTCGATAACCAGGAACGAAGGAGTTTCTGATGATAGTAGAGTCGAGGTAGCGAACGGGATAGGAACGGCCAGGTAAAGGGGGATGATAGGAGGGGTAGATGGGGGTTGGTTACGTTCGTCTGGGCAGCCGAAGCGAGCGATCGGCTAGGTAGAGGGAAAACTCTGGCGATAATTGAACGGCCTTCCTTTCCACGAAGCGAATGGGCTTCGATCGGTTGGCCCCGACAGGGGGGTGGAGGGGTTGGGGAAGAACCGTAGGAGGCGGAAGAAGAACAGCAAGAAGATGATGAAGAACCCAGGTCTGCGGGTGGTGGTAGTGGTGGTGGTGGTTGGTTGGTTGGGTTGTCGTGGAAAAGTAGAAAGAGAAAGAAAGAATAGGTGGACGTGAAAAAGAGGAAGAAGGAAGAGATGGTGAACGAGAACAGGGACAGGGGCAGGGGTAGGGGGTGAACCTCGGCGGGTTGTGTTGTATGGTGGTGGTGGTGGTAGTGGGGGATGAAAAAAAGGGGGACAATCTCGCGCAGAGTTTTCATCGACTGACGCTCTGCGCCGCGCGCGACTTTTGCTCTCCCTTTTATTTTTGTTTGTTTGTTCCTTTTCCCCAATTCTTTTTCTTGTTTCTTTTTTTTTTTTTAATTTCCGAGCGCATCTTTTTTCCATTCACCCCCTTGCCCACCACCACCGCCGCCGCCGCCGCTCGACCCGTCGTAACTCATTTTTTATTTTATCGTTGTTATTCGATCTACGAATGCTAGACGGGGGGTTGGTTTGTTGGTTGGTTGAGTGGGTGAGGGGGACAACACACGCGCGTTTATCTTTTTCGTTAAACGAAAAACCACCCCCAACCAACCGACCACTCCGTTTCTTCTACTAGTCGAGCTTTTGAGCTTCCTATATGTTTTGTATACATACTAACGTGTGTTGATGTGTGTGTGTTCTGGGTGCAGAAAAAGAAACGTACCCGCGATTCGTCTTATTGGATTGTATACTTGAAAAAGAAAATATGAAAAAGAAGAAGAAGAAAAAAAAAACACAAGAAAGAGATCACCAGCAACAACCAACCAACCAACCACTACCACCAGCAGCACCCAGCAATACCACCACCACCGCCACCACCCTTTAACGTTGGCCCCGAGGAACATAAAACTTGACAAACGATCAATTTTCTGTTCTTTGTTTCTTACCCAGGGTGCTGGATGGGAAACTACCTTCCTCTTTTTTTCTCTCTCTTATTCTTTCACTTCTTCTCACCCCTTTTACTCTTCACCTCCTCATCCCCCCAAGCAACCAACCAGCCAGCCAGCCAGCCAGTCAGCCACCCACCCACGCGCAATATACCATGTTTTCACCCCTTTTCCCAAACCCAACTACCACCAACCAACCAACCCCCTCCCCCTCCTCCTCTCGCGTTCTTTCATCGCGGGTCCTTCTCTCTTTTTTTTTAATTTTTTTTTTTATACTTTCTTCCTTCCTTTTCCTTTTCCTTTTCTTCCTTCCTCATTCTTTTTTGCCCCCCCCCCCCCACCCCCCCCGCCGTTGCTGCTGCCACCGCCTGCGCCTCCAACCACCCCCCCCTCGTCCCCGGAATTTTTCTTTTTTCTTTTTTTTTCTTTTTCTTTTCTCTTTCCTCCTCCTCCTCCTACTACACCCTCCCCCCTCGGCCCCCCTCGTCGTCGTCGTGGCCTATGCGTCGAAACGAGCCGCGCAGAGGAGGAGAGTCAGGCAGGCACTCTATCAAAGTAGAAAGAGAAGAAAAAAAAAAAGAGAGAGAGAAAAAGAGAGAAAGAGAGAGAGAGAGTACCGTTTGGCTTGGTTTATTTTTTACTTTGGGAGGGGTCCAAATTGTAAAATCAATACTTCCTCCTAAATTTAGAATGCCGCCGACGCCGACGCCGACGCCGAACTCGAAGCCGTGGGAAAGAAATACACACACACACATATATATATATATATACACAGACAAACGCACAAAAAACTTAAACAGCGACTGTGTTTTTGTTTTTTGATATTTTTTTATTCCCACTTCTTAGACCCCCGTAGACCTCATAGACCCCCTAGACCATCCCATATTCTCGTTTCTTATTTTTCCATCATCTTATTTTTTGTTTTATTGTTTTTTTTTGTTTATTGGTTGTTTAGGAGTATCTTTAAGGAACGGGATAACGAGTTTCCGGGGTGTTCTCTGAGTTTGGGGGGTTGGGTTGGGTTGGGTTGGGTTGGGTTGGGTCTGGTTCGTAAATGGGTTTTTTAGATTTTGTGGAAAACAGAACAAAATGTAGGAAGCCCCCCATTAAACGTTGTTTCTACGTGTACTATTACTGTTCATGATGATTCTATTGTAAATTGATTAGCCCTTTAATCTACGATTTACTTTAGAAAAAATTTGTATTTTATTTTATTTTATTTTTATATTTATTATATATTCAATTTTGATCAGAAATATTTGTAATTTTAAGAAGACCCACCGCTAATATTTAAATCTGATCCGATCATTGTACTCTACGGTCTATATGCCCGTAGTTGTAGGTTAAGGGGTTAAAGAAGGGTTGAAAAGTTAGGGTTTGAGTGGGGGAGAAGGTTAGGATTCAAGTAGAGTCCAAGTTAAAACTTTGGGAAATGTTCAACGTTGGTTTTGAAAGTATAAAAATGATTGTAATTGTTGGTAATAATCACGAATAACAAATATGATATTGATACTCATATCTTGAACTATCTTAGGATAAGGGGGAAAAAAAAAGGGTAGATTAGGAGGGTACATATCAGTCTATTGAGTCAGTTGGATTTTTGGGGGTCGGGGGTGGAGAGTCCTATCAAAAATTATAATGATCAGAATAATTCAAATATCAGATGATAAAGGGGCCCTGCTGCTGTCTTGTTGGTCTGTAGGGTTGGCAAGTACTTCGTTTAATGGATTTTTGTTCTAATTTCAAAATGAATTAAAAGACACATCCCACTTTTCCTTTTTCATCCCTTTAAACCTTTAGATGAACGGTGAGTTTTTGGGTGGGTACATTTCAATGGATTTGTAATTGTAATCATATACTTATTATACTGTTTATGATGATGATTCTATTGGGTAATGAATTTAAATAAGTGTTGAAAAGATATAAGGTAGAGTGTTTAGGGTGGTTGGGGTTTAAGGGGGTTGGTGGAGTTCAAGTAGAGTCAAAGTTTCTGGTAAAGAATTGGAAATACCTTTTTATTTTTTCGAACAAATGGATCAACGAGAAAAAAGAGGTTGGGAAAAATTTCAGTTAAAGCAAATACTGATGTAGAATGAAAGAGAGAGAGAGAGAGAGAGAGAACTAGTAGGGGTAAAAAGATGACGGAAGGGTTGCCTTGTCCCCCCCATCCCATCCCATACCTCCCTTCTTGCGTGAACAGCTGTTCTTTCTTCTTACTTTTTTCTAACTATTTTTTTTCTTTTTCTTTTTTATCTCTTTCTATCATTGGGGTTTCATGGTGTTTACCCTACTATACAATTCTTCGTTCTGGTATCACCTGCATCCAGGTGTAGATACTTCTAACTGATTTGAAAAAAAGATACATATGTATATATGTTGTATGTTGCATGCATGGGTGTGTATGGTTACTTTACATTAATCCATATACTCATATATATACATACAAATATATATTAATTATATAAACTTGGTATATATTATATATATACTGTTGTATTATTATTTATCTTCTGTATATACATATATACAAATATATATTATTTATATAAATCTAGTATATTATATATATACTATTATATTATTACTTATTCTTTTATATATACATCTATACAAATATATATTAATTATATAAATCTAATATATTATATATATATATACTATTGTATTATTACTTATTGTATTATATATATATTATTAATAATACATTATAATACTATACATTACAATTATATATAATACAATAAAAGTATATAGTACTTATTGTATTATATATATAATATAAAAAAAATTTAATTTATATATATATATATATATATTATAATATAAAAAAAATATGTATATATTTAAATAAAAACGAATGTATGTTACGTTTTGGTGGTGTTGTATATATGTTGAGTGTAAGTTGGTAGATGTATTAGTAGAGCAACATGCGTGTGTTCATTGAAAACGAAGGAAAAGAAAAAAAAAAAAATAAAAGAAAAAGATGGAAGGGTAAAAAGAGAGATTAGAATCAGCAATGAGAGAATTTCCGAGGCTTGGGTTGGTTGGTTGTTTTATAGTGGTGGTGTAATGGTGTTGGTGTGTAGTGGTGGTGGTGGTGGCTTTCTTGCAATTACACCATATGTCGTTCTTTTTCTCTTTCCCTTTTTGTTTCATGGTTTTTTCTTTTCTTTTTTTTTTTTCACTACTCTTACCTTTTATTTGCATTTTTTATTTTTTCATTTTTCATTTTTTCATTTAGTTTTTTCTGTTTCTTTTATCCTTTTTCTTTTCAGTTCTTTGACCAGGAAAAAAAAAGAAAAACAAAAAGTTTCCCTTTCAAATTTTGTCTCTGGTTTCTTTTTGAAGTGGTTTTTTTATATACTCCCCTTTCTTTCTTTCTTTCTTTCATTTTTATTTTTGTTTATTTTTTTTGTTTTTGTCTTCGCGGTTTCGTATATAGTCGCATCACTTTTTACTTATTTTTGTTTTTTTTTTTTATTGTGTTTTTTCTTTTCCATCATCTTTATTCATTTTTCTTTCTAAAAAGCTCTCTCCCTTGATTGATGAAAAAAGAAAAAACAAAAAAAATAATAAAAGAGAATATTCGAGCAAAAAAATTAAACAATAATTAATTAATAATTTTAAACGAAATTTTTTCAAAATATTCTGTTATATTTATTTAATTTGTTATATATTATTTTTTCTCTTGTAGAATTTTAATGAAATATAAAACAATTGCAACAACAATAAAAAAAGAAAAACAAAATAGACGAATTTATTATATTTAATTTACTTATTTTGTTTTTCTTTTTTTTTTTTGTATATTACATTTGTTAAATCATTTTTTCCAGTTAATCTTTTAATTCGTATTATATAACAAATTTGTAAGGAAAAGTAAAAAGGAAAAAAAAAAACTAATGAAAAATGTAAAAACGTCAAAGGAATTTCATCACGTTTCTCCACTTCTTTTATTATCTTATTTTTATTTTATTTTATTTTATTTCATAATATTTTATTTTATTTTATCTTTATGCTTCGTTTTTGCCAGTTTTAACGTTCTGAAATTGGAGTAAGCATAATTTATCTATGACGTCATTGTTATAAACTTACGCACGCTGATAATGATTTTATTTATTTTTAATTTTTCTTTTTTTTTATTATTTCTATTTTTAAATATTTATTCTCTTACGTTAGAACGCATTTATATTACATTTCTTTTTTTTTATATTATACTACACATATATATATATTTAGCAAACGAAAAAAAAAGAAAAAACAAAAAGCAAAAGAATCAAATTCAATTCTTCTTTTTTTTTTGTTTCATATAAAAACAAAAAAAAATATAATATATCAAATAACAACGTTGAATTTTCAAAAATACTCTCCCGTATATAACAATAATAATAATAATAATAATATTACAACACACAACAACGAAAAAGTATCCTATACAAATACAGAAAAACAAAAGATAAGATGAACAAAAATATTTTGTATTCGAATTCTGATAATAGTAGTGTAGTAATAGTAAGGGGGTGGTCGGGGGGAGAGGAGTTGGCAACAAGGAAAAGAAAAATAGGTAAAATAAAAAACATACATACAAAAATATCTTTTTTTAAAAATGATCTCTAAAAAGTATAACAGAAAATAAAACCCGAATAAGAAGGATGAAGAAGCAACAACAAAAAAATAAAATAAAACACCCGTTGATGAAAAAATACAACCAACTATGATATAACAACACCACTAACACTACCACCCACCAACACAATTACCGATCTGTTTGTTTTCTAGCAAAAGATAATGGTGGGGAGTGGGAAGGGGGTGATGGGGACAAAAAAAAAACAAAAAATTCAAACAAAAATAGAAACAGATAGGAGAACAACAAGAAAAAGAGTCGGTGGTGGGCAGAGGGGACAGAGGGGGTTGGGGGGTGCTGAGAAAACGTCGGAGAAGTTAGAGTAGATAAGAAGAAGAGAGTTTAAAAATAAAAATAAAAATAAAAAAAATAAAAATATAATATCAAAAAATGTGAAAGAAGAGAAAATTATAAAATAAAAAAGAAAAAAGAAAAGAAAGGTCTTTCTACATGGCGGGTGTATGAGTGGGTGGAGGTGGGTGGGGGGCGTCTGGTAAGAGGGGGTTGAGGAGGAAGAAGAAGAAGAAGTGGAAATAATCGATTGGACTATGCAACATTGTTTTTCCGATGACTAATGTGCTTCATTTGAATATCACATTTCACTCGTTCGACGAATTACGATAACGACCCCTCCCTCCACCCCCCCTCTTTGTTTTTTTTCTTCTTCTTTTTTTTTGCTTTTTTTTCTCTGTTTCTCTGTCTCTCTCTGTTTCTTTGAAAGTATTTTTATTTTTCCGTTCAATCGAAGAAATGTTTTAAATTATCGTCAAACGTTATATTGCATTTGGATAAATTATTTTGTTTTCTTTGTGCGTACATCACAATTATAATAATAATAATAATAATATAATTAATGAAATAAATATAAAATTAAATTTAAAAAAATTGTGATAAATAATGGATACATAATTTTGTTTTCACTTTGTAACACAATTATAATAATAATATAATTTTTTACTAATTAAAAATATACACATACTATTATATAAAAATTATATAATATAATTAATTAATTAAATAAAATAAAATAAAATAAAACAATATGATAAATAATGGATAAATCATTTTGTTTTCACTTTGTAACACAATTATAATAATAATATAATTTTGTACTAATTAAAAATATACACACATTATTATATAAAAATTATATAATATAATTAATTAATTAATTAATTAAATAAAATAAAATAAAATTAAACAATATGATAAATAATGGGTACATAATTTTGTTTTCTCTTTGTAACACAATTATAATAATAATAATATATTTTTTTACTAATTAAAAATATACACACACTATTATATAAAAATTATATAATATAATTAATTAATTAAATAAAATTAAAAAGAAAAAAAAATGATAAATAATAAATGATCGTTTGTTATTCGAGATAAACACAATGCGTATAAAGGCAAAGTTCTTTTCTAGGTACTTTGAGGCTAATTATACTACGGGAAAAAGGGGTTTGCCAGGTGCGAAGGTCGTTAAACCCGGACATCCTGTGTTCTAAAAAAAGATCATGCATAGAGATTAAAAAGATAAAAAGATAAAAAATATATAAAACGTATCGTAATAAAAATAAAATTAATATTTATCAGAATAAAATAATAATTATTACTACTACTATTACTACTACTACTACTAATAATAATAATAATAATAATAATAAATTAATATAGTATTATATCATACAAGTAAACTTGATTCAAATAAAATAATAATAATAATAATAATAAATTAATATAGTATTATATCACACAAGTAAATTTAATTCAAATGAAATAATAATAATAATAAAAAAAATCGTGTTTAAATGTGTTAAACAATTTTTCACTGTAAAAATCTATTGTAATCTTTCGTTTGAAACTTTATTTCCAAAAGAAACGATAATACATGGCCAACAACAGAACAAGAACCTTGAACGTGTTGCTCGCGTTTTACGTCAAACGTCGAAGAAAAACAAAAGTTAGGAATGGAGAAAATTTACAAATAAAAAAACGAATAAAAAGATGTGGTATAATTTTTTATTAACTTCTTGCGTTGTTTAGATGCAATAAAAAAAAAAAAAAACAAAACGAAAAACAATAATAATAATAATACAAACTCAATGACCGGCACGCGCGATAATTCTTTTTTCTTTTTTTTTTGTTTTTACGACAAAATTATGCAAAATATTTAATTGCATGCAAAAGAAACAAAAAACGTATTGAGATGTTTAAAAATAAAAAAACTAATCCGAAAAAAACAGAAAAACACTAAAAACAATGACAATAAAAATACCTTACGATGAAGAAGACCTCGAACAAACCAAACAGCAAAAAAAAAAAATCAGAAACACATAATTAATAAAACAAAAAATAAAAAAACAAAAGCATTGTATGGGATGGGATGGGATGGGATATGGGGTATAAGAAAATATTAACACGTTCGCGAACGTGAATGTTATACCATTCCAAATTTTCAATTTTTATTTTGAATTTTCTTTGAGAGACATAACCTTAAATTTTTCTATTTATTATACCTGTAAAATGGTAACGACTAATTTATTCTTTAATATACAATAATCCGTTTAAAATATGTTTAATCAAATTTAACATAAAAATATTTATTTATCAAAAATATTTATTAAACATCGTTCAAAAATGAAATTGACAATAATTAAAAATTCGTTAAATCATTCACAAATAATTCTCGCATAAATTTTTATTTATTTTTTATATTTAATATATATATATATCACAACACACACACATTCTAATTTAATCAAAATAAAATGACCCTTTACGTTTTCTTAATAAACGCTTATAATTTTCTTCTTTGACTGTCTGCGAACGTGTCTCTCATCATAAAAAAATACCAAAATTCAAAATAGGAGGGAACAAACAGCCAGGGAGGGGGAGGAAGGGGGTGTATTTCGAGAATAAAAAAATAAGTTAATCGTTAAAAACACGTTTGAAGAAACGCGAGTATAAACGTGTGTTTGTGCTTCCTAATACGTGGAATAGAAGAACTGTAGTTGGGGGGTGTAGTTGGGGTGGTGTGTTGAGGGGTGTGTTGGGGACTGTAACTAGGAAACTAGAAGACTAGAAGGATACTAGGAGACCTAGGGGGTGGTTTGAACAAGAATGTTATACGAGATGAACGGATGATGATGAAGGGGAACTTAAAAAAGAACAGAACAGAACAGAACAGAACAGAACAGAACAGAACAGAACAGAAAAAAGAACAGAAGAAAAAAAAAAGAAGAGAAGAGAGAAGAGAGAGGAGGACCTTCTCGTACGCGTTAATAGGATTTTACGAGGCACGCGTGGGTAGGTAGGGGGATTGAGGGTGAGAGTTGAGGGTTGAGGGTTGTGGGGGGGCGTAAAAGGAAACGCCGTTTCGCAAAATTAACACTCGCCGGAGCGAGTGAACTCGTAAAAAAGTATAATCGATATTTTTGTACGAGTCTAAGTACTTTCTCTCCCACTTTTTAACCCCCTACCCCCCATCCCCCATCCCCTAGCCGCCAGGGCCCCTTCCCCACCCTGGCTGCCTACCGCCATCTCACCAAAGTCCCCGCTTCATCCCTCATCTAGTCTACCCCTAAAGTAATCCCCCCCCTTGACCGAGCGACCCCCTTGAAGCCACCCCATTTACTACCCCCGAACGTTTTCTCATACACCATTACACTACTACTACTACTACTACTACTACTACTACTATTATTAATACTAGTCAACGTTTCACTCTTTTTCTCGTTGTACATCGTTGCGAATATTATGGCTTCCATCTATATTTCACACATACGTCACACATACATATTCAAATTTTACTATCCGTTGAGTCATACTTTTCTTCCTAAACATGTAACACACATACACAGATACGAATGAATTTACATATGTGAGTAGAAGAGATACGTGTTATTATATGTGAACATAACTAATGTAAAAAAGAAGTTACAGAACTACTGAAAACTGTGATAGTATTAGTATTTCGGTTTGTGATAGTAGAATAGTAGTAGTGGTGGTTGCCCTTTGCACACCATACTTTCAAATCCCATGGATGGTGGTTTTATGATTGT
>JACGWG010000460.1:0-21312 GCA_023678865.1 Polistes exclamans
AAAAAACAAATTCCCTAAGAATAAACTTAGTATTAATATTCGTATAATGTTCTTTTACCGGAATAGCAATTAAGTAAAACCTGCCAATATTAGTAACTTTAGCACGTGCTGAAGTCAAGTCTTTAAGTTTGGGCAAAAGTTTTGATTCGCTAAGAAGTTTTGCACCTGCGTCACACGGCGTTCCTTCTAGATCAGTAAAAATTACTAAACTGTCTTTACGTAAAATTAACGGTTTCCTTGTTATACCCATATTTGACGTAAGCATTTGCGTGTGAGTATCAACGCGCGTATGCTGCGGGGAATAAAGAACAAAATAATCACACGTACTCCCCGTGTCAGAGCACACGCCGCCTGTCTTCCCAGTATCAGTAAGAGCACATAGCGATTCAGTCAGGTCGTTGAATTTACCAGCTGTTTTGTCGAGGATGTTTGTATTGTCTATGTCAATTTCAATGTCACTGTCTTCGTCGTCAGTCTGATTGTCTTTAGTTTCAAACTGTATTAAGCGGTCGCCTGAGTCACTTGCACCCACAAGTAAAACTTTGCTGACTTTCGATCGGTTCCTCGTTAAAGCATCCGCATTTAAATTTGCAGAACCAGGTCGATTGACAATCTTGCAATTGTAATCTGCCAATTTAAGACTTCACTTTACGAGTCGTGAAGTTGGGTCATTGACCTATTTCAGCTATACAAGATGTCGATGATCAGTAACCAAGGTAAATTCTCTACCATATAAATAGGGTCGGTGCTAGAAGTTCCCGCTCTATTGTAGAGTAATTTACCTTCGCTTTGTTAAATATTCTAGATTAGTAAGAGATGGGTAAGTCTTTGACGATTAGACTCTGGCTTAAGACTGCACCGATTGCATATCCAGAAGCATCAGTGGTAAAATTGAAAGGTAATTTAAATTTGGAAAAGCTAAAATTGGCTCTTTACAAAGTGTGTCGCGCAGTAAACGAAAGCTATCCTCCTGAGTTCGTCCCAATTTGAAAGGAACGTTCTTTTTTAATAAGTCTGAAAGTTGTTTTGATAATTTAGAAAAGGAAGGTATAAATCTCCTGTAATAGCCGGCAAGACCCAAGAAATCTCTGATTGATTTAAAGTTTTCTGGTCGAGGAAATTCTCTAAACGCTACCACTTTCCTTTGATCTAACTTTACGCTATCTCCACTTATAACATGGCCAAAATAGGCTACCTCCTGTCTCAAAAATTCGCATTTATCGGGCTGTTGCCGTAGATTGGCCCTTCGTAGCCTTTGCGCGAGTTTTTTAAATTTCGACTCATGTTCGCTAAGCTATCTAGAGTATAGGACTACGTCGTCTAGAAATACAAACATTTCTTCGCTCTGCAACCCGGTTAAAACGTAGTCCATCAATCTCTGAAATGTTGCAGGAGCGTTCTTAAGACCAAATGGAATTCTAGTAAACTCGCAGTGGCCACATGGTGTTGAAAAAGCAGTTTTAGCTTGGTCCTAAGGATGCATTTTTATTTGGTGGAAGCCTGATTTTAAGTCAAAAATGAAAAAGTATTTTGCTGCCCCTAACTGATCAATTATATCCGTTATATTAGGAATGGGTTAAGCATCACCCACAGTATTTTCGTTTAAATTTCGGTAATCAATCACCATTCTCCACTTCGGGTTTCCTCCAGAATCCGCTTTCTTTGGAACTATACATAATGGAGAGTTGTAAGGCGAAATAGATGGTTTTATTATACCATTTTCTAACAGCTCGGATGTTTGTCGTGAGATTTCTTCTTTGTGGACAGGTGGAAATCTGTACTGTTTGGTATGCACAGGAACGTTATCGTTCGTAATAATTTTGTGCCTTAGTATGTCCGTACATCCGAGAGGTTCGCCCGGTAAATGGAAAATGTCTGCATTGTCTTCTATTAACTTGCAAACAGACCGTGCCTCTTCTAAATTTAAGTGATCGGGGCGGAGAAGTGCCTTGACAGATTCAGCTCGAGAGGATTTAAAGAAAGGTTTAACCTCAAAAGTATTTAATTTAGGACACCCCTCTCCATTCTTTTCGGTGAAAATTGTATGGATAAAGGATAGGATCTCGGACGAGTCAGGATCGGTAGTTTTCTTACCAGTATCAGATCCTGAATTTAAAAGAGTATCATCACTAAAATCTGATAGTTTCAAACGCGGGACTTCAAACATATATTGCTCTGATGTAGTGTTTGTAATCCTGAAAAATCCTTTACCGTTATTATTTTTTATTAAAGATTCACCAGCATAAATACCAGCTGGAAGCCGTAAAAGGGGCATGTAACCTTCTGAAATTTCTAAATTTTTAACGTAGCAGTAAGAAATTTTAGACGAACGTGATGGAATGCAAACACTTTCGCTTCTTGAAAAGGGTACAGGCCTATTCTTAAAATTCAAACATCCGAGAGTATTATCGATAATTGCGGATCTGGATCCTAAAAATTCCATCCCCAAGATACCGTCGAAGTGAATGGGGAAGTTTTCGTCGACTACATGAAATAAAACGTCTTCCCCGAATATGTGAATAAATAAAGTACCCAGTGTGCTCTGTTTTTCAAGAGTGATTCTCGTCAAATGTAGTGAGTCCGACCCGTCAATTTTTGTTAAAGGTTTAATACAATTCCTTTTTAGTAAATGTCAATCATAAGTGTCACGTTTCCAGTCAGTCGAGGTGAGAAACCTGTGACAAAAGAAGACTCCCACCTTGGATTATATTTTACTTGTCTAATCCCGACGGTCCCGGTTTCTGAGCTGGACTTTTGGGACGCTCTTTGGAAAGCGGGGGGCGACTGGCGTCTTTCGCCGCCTTCACCCTCAAGTTTCCCGAATTCAAATTCTCGATTTTGTATTTAAGCTTCCTGCATTCGAGAATCAGGTGTCCAAAATTCTTACAATACTGGCATTTTTTTATTGAAATTTTTCTCTTAGGAGGAGACTCGGATTAGGTAGGTAATTTAGGCTAGATGGGAGATTTAGGCTTCGGTTGGGAAGAAAAAGGTTAACCTTTCTTCTGCCAACAACTATCCTTCAAATGCCCGTCTTTTTTACAATAACTACAGTTTATAGATTTGTTAATTGGTTTAATATTTGCGACGCGATTTTCAGCGATTGAGATACCCATTTTACTATCTTCCTCCTTTATTTGCATGTCTATTCTCAGAAGGCAGATTAGGATCTCGTCAAAATTACTATAATATTCGAATTTTAAGGCTGTCTTATAATCGCGAGGTAGGCCCCTAACAAGCGCATCTAATCCCTCTCTTTCGATTGCTTATTCGACCCTGCGTTCTACATGCACTAAGCTTTTCGCTGTTTCATCAAGAACCGATTTAGTAAGTTCTTTTATCCGACTAAAATAATCGAGCATATGTTCGCCCGGCCTCATAAACTCCGCGGCGAGCTGTCCCCTGTAATAGTTGGGTCTAGGTGATAGCAAAAACGCGTCTTTTAGTCTTTTTATATGGCATTCTACTTTATTAATTCTAAGACCTTCAGTTACTAAGTATGCGTTACCACTAAGCTTAGAAAGGAGAAGCCTTGTAAGTGACGTTTCCATTTTAGTTGAAAAATTTGCCGGCAAAGATTTAAATGCGCGTCGACACGCCCTAGTAAACTGTGTTACGGAAACGTTTTGTCCATCAAAATTCAGGACATGTTCTATGAATTCTCTTAATTTAAACGAAGATTGTGACAAATGTAATAAAGGAGCGAAGGGAGCAATCGTCCTCATTTCTCTAATTTCCCGCATTAAATCTTCGATTTCCCTTTTCAATTCGATTTCCCCTTCGGAAAGAGGTGTTATCGTTCTCCGTCTTGGAGCCGTATTTGGAGAAATAGGTCGCGAGAAACTAGGAGTAATAGGCATTTGAACGGGTAAGTCCACTGAAAGATCGGTCCGTTCAAAGCCCTGAAAACCGAAGAAATCAGCTCCTAAAGATTTTCTTATTTCCTCCTCTGGCAACGCGAGTCTCCGTTCCCTTCCTTCTATCTCAAGTTCGCGCCTATTAAGTTCCTCTTGTTTCTTAAAGTTCTCTTTCTGCGTTTTAGTAAGTACATCTCGAAAATCATAAATTTCCTCCGATCTCTTACCCATTACCGAATCCATGTCGCTAAACCTAGACGTTTGTGTTATAACGGCCTTCGAAGAGATTGGTGTATCTGGTCTAATTTTTCTCTATTCTTGCGACATTTTTTTAAACTTTGTAAAAAAAAGGTAAAGGATAAAAGCTAAAAATTCCCGAAAGGCAGAGAAAAAGTTTGAAAAAGAGATAAAAGGTAAATTTTATAACGAAATTTCGATATTTAAATCTATTAAGAATTTGGAATCGCGAATTCCCAGCGTGAACTAATCAAACGAACAAGCAAAGATCCCCTTTTAGCGATCCCACCACTGCCACTAGTTTTAAGTTCCTGTGACGTCCAAGAAGAGGGTGTCAAGAGGAGTAAAAACAGATTTAATTTTTTCGTTTCCCCGGTCAATCTCATCAGAATTTAGCCGGTTAGGAAGAGTGCCCTGTTTTGAGTCAATCCGTAAAGCCGGACTTTACTCGAGATCTGGGCAAGAGGAGCCTTAATCCCCAAATAAGTAAAATATTTAACTTACCTGGGTGCCGCCGTTTTTGGGAAGATGTTAAAGATGATTGATAGATGTTTATTCCGCTAGTGATTTGGATAGGATTCTGGCCAACAGGAGTTTTAATCCCAATTCACAACACAAGATATTTGGTAAAACAAAGTATATTCTAAACAATAGTTAATATTCGAAAGTACACACTGAGTTTACAGAATTTATGCTCACAATATAAAAAAGAAAACGACGTTTCACAGAACAATGTAAACTGAACGTAGTATTAAAAAGATAGTCACAAAGCATCGTCAACTGAACGCAGTATTATAAAGTATTAAAAAGTATTATAAAGTTAGGAGAACAAACACTTATAATATAACAATTGTACAAAATTATAAATTGAGTAAATTATTAACTCTAAGTTAATAATTTACAATAATTATTGAAAAAGTCTGTTTTCCAAGAACCCGAATAACGTATAATGAAGACTTATCTTGAAAAAGACTTGTCTTATAAGAGAAGTGGTCGTTTTCGAAGAGAGACTTTCAGTTAAAATGTATAAGTACAAAATGTATAGGAGCTAGAATTTAAAAGAAGAGTTTATTTGTTATACGTATAAAAGTTGTCTGTGGACGGTCGGCGAGGAGTCTTTTGGCTTCCCACGTCAAACCAAGTACGGCTAAGTAGGAGGTACCCCCATTCGCCTCATAATGCCCCCTCCGCTACCGACCATCACCAAATCGTGAGAAAGGAATGCGTCGACTTCTTAGTTTTGCACGTGCGAATAAATATTAGTTACTATCAAGCGCTAAGCCGTTGCGAAAGCTGGGAATGGAATTTGCTTTAAAAAAATATCAGTTACTATCAAGCGCTAAACTGCTGCGTCAGCTTGGAATGGAATTTGCCTCGGAAAAATATCAGTTACTAACAAGCAGCAATTCATGGAACTGCACGTTCGTCTTATACTCAAGCTAAGAGATTTCCTTTCACTGCACACGTGCCCTTATCACGAGCGTAAGAATTTATGTGCAAGATAACATAATTATTTTATATTTATGCTATTAATAATAAGAATTATTTGTTCTATTGATTGCCAATTATTGTCAAAGTTATTTTCAAATAAAGGTATAGTTTTAATCTTATCTGCAGCAATCATTCAACTATTTATAAATGGTAATATTATATTTTATAATAACTAAATGTTAATTAACAAACGTCGGTAATGTTGGAGCGCAAAGTCGGTAATGTTGAAGCGCAGAGTCGGTATTACCAACTTTCACCTATCAAAAGACCCGCTTACTGACTTCAGCTGTAGGTAATGCAGGTTTCCCTATGAACGACAATCAACACATGTTTTTACTATTACCACATGATGTCAAAATTGGTAACCATTGATGGTCGTTCATAAAAGCGCTTAATACAAATAGAATTCACAGTGTATATAATGTAAGGTGAATTATAATAAATAAAATAACCGTATTGTAAAACATAAGATTAGTAATGTTTTCCTAATTAACAAATTACGTAGAAAAATATAGAAAGCTATAGTATACAATAGTATACTATAGTATACTATTATATAGTATACTATAGTATATAGTTTTCAAAGCGTATACTAAAAAATAAAAAGTTTTCAGTCCAATAAAATCTGGCATAAAACATTTACATTTCTACAACTGCAGTCCAAAGAAGAGAAAAATTTATTTTATTACGCTTTCTTTGGTTTACTTTACGTGATAAATTCAATTCTTTTTCAACGAAACTAGATTGTAGTAAACCTGACATCCATTCTTTCTTGCTGCTAATAGAATACTTTTACCGTCGCTAAAAACATTTCAATATTTTTAGGAAAAATTTAAGCTGCTTTATCGAATAAATAATAGTTCAAAACTATTAGATATCTAAAGAAATGCTATATAACAAAAGCTATAAAACGTTTTCTTTCCAGTTTTAAAGCGTATACTAAAAAATAATAAACTTTACGTACAATAAAGTCTAGCAATTAACATTTATACATCAACAACTGCAGTCCAAATAAAAGGAAAAAATCATTTTATTACAACTTATTTTGGTTACTTTACGTGCTAAATTCAATTCTTTTTTAACGAAACTCGATTGCAGTAAACCTGACTTCTATTCTGTTTTGTTTCTAGAAGCACATTTTTACGCCGCTAAAAATGTTTTTATTTAGAAAAAAAGAAAATTTCGCCACTATCTAGATTAAATTGTAGTTAAAAACTATAAAATTTTTAAATTACTGCTATATTTTAAAAGCTATAAAACGTTTTCTATTAGGTTTTAAAGCGCATACTAACAAATATAATGTGTTTCGTCTAATAAAATCTAGCAAATACCATTTACTCTTTAAAAAACTGCAGTCAAAGAAAAGAAAGAAGAATCATTTTATTACAATTATTTTTGGCTACTTTACGTGTAAAATCCATTTATTTTTCGTCAAAGTTCGATTATAGTTTACCAAGCATCTATTCTGTTTAGTTTCTAACAGCCCATTTTTGCTTTTGTTAAAAAATTTTAATATATGTAAAAATAAATTTTTGATACTTTCTAAGTTTAATCGTAGTTAAATATTAAAAAAAAATAAAAAAATTGCTATTTAACAAAAGCTATGTAACGTTTTCTTTCAAGCTTTAAAGCGTATAATTACAAATAAAAAAAGTTTAGTCTGATAATATCTAGCAAATATTATTTAAATTTTAAAAACTGCAGTTGAATAAAAAATAAAAAATCATTTTATTAGACCTATTATTGGTTATTTTACGTGGAGAATTCCATTATTATTTGACAAAATTGGATTTTAGTCAAACAAACATCTGTTTTTTTTAGTTTCTAATAGCACATTGTCCGTCCCTATAAATTTTTCAATATATTTAGCAAAAATTTAGGCTGCTTTCTAAATTAAATGACAGTTAAAAACTATCAAATATCTAAAGAAATGCTATATAACTAAAGCTATAAATCGTTTTTTTTTAAGTTTTGAAGCGTATACTAACAAATAATAAACTTTACGTTCAATAAAGTCTAACAAATAACATTTATATTTCCACAACTGCAGTCCAAAAAAAGGTAAAAAATCATTTTATTACAACTTTCTTTGGTTTACTTTACGTGATAAATTCAATTCTTTTTCAACGAAACTCGATTGTAGTTAATCTGCTATCCATTCTGTCTTGTTGCTAATAGAACACTTTTACCGTCGCTAAAAACTTTTCAATATATTTAGGAAAAGTTTCAGCTGCTTTATGGAATAAATAATAGCTAAAAACTATAAGATATCTACAGAAATGCTATATAACAAAAGCTATAAAACGTTTTCTTTCCAGATTTAAAGCGTATACTACCAAATAATAAACTTTACGTCCAATAAAGTCTAGCAAATGAAATTTATAATTCAACAACAGCAGTCTAAAAAAAGGAAAAAAATAATTTTATTACAACTTTTTTTGGTTACTTTACGTAATTAATCCAATTTTTTTTAACGAAACACGATTGTAGTAAACCTGAAATCCATTCTGTTTCGTATCTAGTAGCACATTTTTTACGCCGCTAAAAATGTTTTAATATATTTAAAAAGTAATTTTCGCCACATTCTAGATTAAATCGCAGTTAAAAACTATAAAAGTTTTTAAAAAGTGCTATATTACAAAAGCAATAAAACATTTTCTTTTAGGTTTTAAAGCGTATACTAACAGAAATAATGTGTTATGTCCAATAAAATCTAGCAAATACCATTTACTCTTTAAAAAACGGCATTTAAAGAAAAAAAAGATAAATCATTTTATTACAACTTTTTTTGGATACTTTACGTGTAGAATTCAATTAATTTTCGTCCAAATTCGGTTTTAGTCTACAAAACATCTATTTTTTTTTGTTTCGTATAGGAAATTTTTACCTTCGTCAAAAAATTTTAATATATTTAAAAAGAAATTTTTGCTCCTTTCTGGATTAAATCGTAGTTAAAAATTATAAAAATTCTAAAAAAGTGATATTTAACAAAAGCTATGTAACGTTTTCTTTCAAGCTTTAAAGCGTATACTTACAAATAAAAAGAGTTTAGTCTAATAATATTTAGCAAATATCATTTAAATTTAAAAAACTGCAGTCAAATAAAAGAGAAAAAATCATTTTATTACACCTATTTTTTGTTTACTTTACGTGGAGAATTTCATTATTATTTGACAAAATTGGATTGTAGTCAAACAAACATCTATTTTGTTTAGTTTCTAATAGCACATTGTCCATTGCTAAAAATTTATCAATGCATTTAGGAAACATTTAGGCAGCTTTCTAAATTAAATAATAGTTAAAAATTATCAGATATCTAAAGAAATGCTATATACCTAAAGCTATAAAACGTTTTCTTTCAAGTTTTAAAGCATATACTAACAAATAAAAATTTTTAAGCACTATAATATCTAGCAAATAACATTTATATTTCCACAACTGCAGTCCAAAAAAAGAGAAAAATTTATTATATTACGACTTTTTTTAGCTACTTTACTTGTAGAATTCAAATCTCTTTCGACGAAACTCTATTGTAGTAAACCTTAAATCTATTCTGTCTTTTTTATAACAGCACATTTTTCCTTAGCTAAAAATTTTTCAATATATTTACGAATAATTTTGGCTGCTTCCTAGATTAAATAATAGTTAAAAACTATCAGATATCTAAAGAAGTGCTATACAGCAAATTCTATAAAACGTTATCTTTCAAGTTTTAAAGCGTATACTAACAAATGTAATGTGTCATGTTCAATAAAATCTAGCAAATACCATTTACTTTAAAAAACTCCAGTCAAAGAAAAGAAAAAGAATCATTTTATTACAACTTTTTTTAGTTACTTCACGAGTAGAATTCAATTATTTTTCGTCAAATTTCGATTGTAGTCTACCAATTATCTACTATGCTTAGTTTATAACTATTTTTTGTTACTTTACGTTTAGAATTCAATTCTTTTTACACAAAATTCGATTTGAGTAACTTAAACATCTATTCTGTTTAGTTTCTGATAGCACATTTCTATCTTCGCTAAAAAATTTTAAATATACTTACAAAGAATTTTTCGCTACTTTTTAGATTAAATCGTCGTTCAAAATTATAAAAAACCTTAAAAAGTGCAATTTTACAGAAGCTATAAAACGTTTTCTTTTAAGTTTTAAAGCGTATATTAACAAATATAATTTGTTATGTCTAGTAAAAATTAGCAAATACTATTTACTTTTCCAAAAACTGCAGTTGAAGAGAAGAAAAAGAATTATTTTATTACATTCTTTTTTGGTTACTTCACGTGTAGAATTCAATTATTTTCCGTCAAAATTCGATAGTAGTCTACTAAGCATCTATTCTTTTTAGTTTCTAATAGCACATTTTTGCCTTTGCTAAAAAGTTTTAAATATATTTAAAAAGAAATTTTCGCTGCTTTTTGTATTGAATAATAGTTTAAAACTATCAGATATCCAAAGAAATGCTATACAACAAAAGCTATAAAACGTTTTCTTTCAAGTTTTAAAGCGTATGCTAACAAATAATAAGCTTTACGTCCAATAAAGTCAAGCAAATAATATTTATATTTCAAAAAAAGGGAAAAAATCATTTCATTACAACTTATTTTGGTTACTTTACGTAATGATTTCAGTTATTTTTCAATGAAACTTGATTGTAGTGAACCTGACATCCTTTATGTTTTGTTTCTAGTAGCTCATTTTTACCGTCGCTAAAAATGTTTTAATGTATTAGGAAAGAAATTTTCGCCACTTTTTTTATTGAATCGTAGTTAAAAACTATAAAATTTTAAAAAAATGCTATATTACAAAAGCTATAAAGCGTTTTCTTTGAAGAGGGTATTCTGGTCTAGAAATAAGAAATATCGATTTTTTTTTTTCATATTTTCCAAGTTTAACTATTTAAGAATATGTCTACGAGATAATTTTTCCAAATTCAAATTATTTTCGGAGATATAGGTATTTTGCTAAATTGGCAAACTAACCGGTTGGGCTGCAACTCAGCGAACAAAAGACATAATAGATTCTCCGTCTACCTGAAATTATATTTCTCAGTAAAGCCTTTTGTTCCGTTATATATATTTATATATATTGTAATACAATAAACCTATTAGACTTGTGTCTTTTATATTTAGTATTCGCTTACATCCAGCTGCTAACAGTTGAATTGTAACTTCTAAACGACGTGGACGTATGTGCTGTGAGTATAATAAAATTATTCTGAGTGATTATTTCAATTTTTTTTTAAATAAAAGGGGTAAAAATTCCTCAGCGCAAAGGATTACGCGTCCAGATCGACAAAAAAAAAGGCGATTTCACGGCAATAGATTTACGGCACAGGAAGACACCAGTTTTACGAGTGCATCAGCAGCAAAATTGAGTAAATCAAATGATGAAGAGGTGATAATTGATAATAATAGCGGCTACTGTGTTTTGCAGTTTTTCACGGTTTTTTCGGCGATTTCTTCGTTTGTTTCGTGTAGATCATGCAACAACGAGATTAGATTTTCAAGAACGGTTTAACGCGTACTCGGCTTAAAAATTGCATTAAAATGCAGTTGCGATAGTGTACGCTATATTTCATCATGTTCATTCGTTGACAAATCCTTCAAAGTAAACCGACGAGTAATATCTGCTATGCGGCTTTTGGGAGTTGGCAGAGAAGGATTAAATATCTTCTGCGGCATAATGGATATTTGTCAAAGAATATCAATCGCTACTTATTACGCATGTGTCAGAAACATATACGTAACTGCATCTACAGTTTATGATTGCATTATCTCCAAAGCTGTGAATGAAGCACAAGAGTTAATTTCTGCTTCTGATTCTAATGACAGTCCAACGGATTTTACTGTATCCGGCGATGGCACATGGAAAAAAGAGGTTTTAGTTCGCTATTCGGAGTAAATATACTTGCAGCAAAAAATTTCAAGAAGGTTGTTAATACCGTGGTCAAATCCAATTTTTGTCAGAGCTGCAATGTTTGAAAAAATAATAAAAATTCCGATATTTCTGCATACAACGATTGGCTTGAAGATCATGAAGAGTCCTGTACAATAAACCATAAAGGAAGTGCGAGCAAAATGGAAGTTGATGCTATCGTCGAAATGTTCTGTAGATCAGTTGAAAAACATGGAGTGAAATACGTAAAGTATATGGGAGATAGTGACACTAAGACATTCAAGGGTATACTCGATATAGATCCTTACGATGGTGACCAACTTGCCCAAAAAAAAGAGTGCGTAGGACACGTCCAAAAAATAACGGGTGCAAGGCTACGAAAAGCGAAGAAAGATAATACAGGGATTGGTGGAAAAGGTGAAGGCAAATTACCTGATAAAGTCATCAATAAATTGTCTTTATATTATGGTTTAGCCATTCGCCGGCATCCTGATTCTGTTGAATACATGAAAAATGCAATTTGGGCAACGTACTACCATAAGAGTTCTACGAATGAAGACCCACAACATATGTATTGCCCACCTAGTTCGATGAGTTGGTGTAAGTAGCAAAAAGCTGCATCGGAAGGAACATTACAGGAGTTTGACCACAAAAATCCTCTCTGATATAAAGTTTTGAAAAATATAAAGTTAATTTACGAGAGCTAATTATCAGAAGAATTATTTACTCGATGTTTAGGTTCAGAAACTCAAGATAATAATAAGTCTCTAAACTCGTTAATCTGGACTTTTGCTCCAAAACATATCCATTCCGGGCCTGAGATCATTGAGATTGCCACATTTATTGCTGTGTGTATTTTTAATGAAGGCTTTATTCCGATTTTGAAAATGATGACGATTATGGGTGTGAAAATTGGTCCAGAAGCTCATGCATTTGCTGTCAAACGAGACAACGCCCGGATTGACCGCTCCAAAATACGAGCATCCATCGCATCAAAGGAGGCCAGAACTGCTCGATTAGAAGAAAGAAATGCCGAAAATAGTTTTTTCGAAATCGAGGAAGGTCCAATGTATGCCACAGGAGTGGCAGATTAAATAAATGTAAGTTTAAAATATAATTGTATGACTTTGACTGCAAAAAATTTACTAAAAACTTTAAACGCGTTTTTCTCAGAACTGTCTTTTTTAATACGATGCTCACGATTTCTCAGGTTCTACAAAACCGATTTACTTGAAATCTTAAGAGAGTCTTCTTCAGAAACTTGTCTATGTCTGGAATTACGCCTATCCCTAAATTTTCATTTTTACTATTTTTAAAAAATTGAAGAAAGGTAAAAGAAGTGGTACAAAAAAAATTTTTTTTTAGGCAGTCGCTATTTTGTAAAAAAAATTTTTTTTATTTTTTCATTAGTTCCATACATTGCTAAATTATTATAGATTAAGAATCTAATTTTTTTTTTGGTTTCAGATTGCTAGGAGAGTCAAAATCGTGGATATGATCACGCACCAAAATTTGAGACTCCCAACTTCTTCAGCTGACAATTAACAAAATTTTAAATTTTTTTGTCTTTTTAACTTTTTTTAGTATTCTTCTAATGTTAATAAATAATGTATAAAAAAATGCATACTAAAAATTTTGATTGCTTTTTTTTACAGCACTCCAAAAATTACCTAAAATATATGTCACTAGACCAGAATACCCCCTTAAGTTTTAAACCGTAAACTAACAAATAAAAAGTATTATGTCCCATAAAATCTAGCAAATAACATTTTCTTTTTAAGAAATTCAGTCAAAAAAAAGAGAAAAAATCATTTTATAAAAACTTTTTCTGGTTACTTCACGTGTAGAATTTAATTATTTTTCGTCAAAATTTGATTGTAATCTACCAAACATCTATTTTGTTTAGTTTTTAATAGCACATTTTTGCCGTCGCTACAAAATTTTAAATATATTTAACAAGAAATATTCGCTACTTTGTAAATTAAATCGTTGTTAAATATTATGAAAAATCTAAAAAAGTGCTATTTAACAAAAGATATGAAACGTTTTCTTTTAAGCTTTAAAGCGCATACTTACAAACAAAAAGTGTTAAGTCCGCAAAAATTTGGCCAACATCATTTACATTTGGACTACTGCAGTCAAAAAAAAAGTAGAAAAAATAATTTAAATACAACTTTTTCTGGTTAATTTACGCGTAGAATTCAATACTCTTTTGACAAACTCGATTGTAGTCAACCTGACATCCATTCTGTCTTGTTTCTAATGGATCATTTTTACCGTCGCTAAAAATTTTCTAATATATATAAAAGAAATGTTCGCTGTATGCTAGATTAAATAATTGTAGAAAACAATCAGATTTCTAAGAAAGTGCTCTATAACAAATGCTATAAAACGATATCTTTTAGATTTCAAAGCGTATACTAACAAATAAAAAGTTTTAAGTCTATTAAAATCTAGCATATACCAATTAAATTTCTACAACTGCAGTCCAAGAAAAGGAAAAAAATTATTTTATTACAAATTATTTTGATTACTTTACGTGATGAATTCAATTCTTTTTCAACGAAACTCGATTGCAGTAAACCTTACATTCATTCTGTTTTGTTTCTAGTAGCAAACTTTAAACGCCGCTAAAAATGTTTTTATATATTTAGAAAAAAATTTTCGCCACTTTCTAGACAAAATCGTAGTTAAAAACAATAAAATATTTAAAAAAGTGCTATATAACAAATGCTATAAGACGATATCTTTTAGTTTTAAATGCGTATACTAACAAAAAAAAAGTTTTAAGTCCAATAAAATCTAGCAAATACCATTTACTCTTTAAAAACTGCAGTCGAAGAAAAGGAAGAAGAATCATTTTATTAAAACTTCTTTTAGCTACTTTACGTGTAGAATTCAATTATTTTTCGTCAAACTTCGATTGTAGTCTACTAAAGCTCCTATTCTGTTTAGTTTTTAATAGCACATTTCTGCTTTTGTTAAAAAGTTTTAGTATCTTTAAAAAGAAATTTTCGTTACTTTTTGGAATAAATCGTAGCTAAATATTATAAAAATTGTAAAAAAGTGTTATTTAACAGAAGCTATGAAACGTTTTCTTTTAAGCTTTAAAGCGTATACTTACAAAATAAAAGAGTTTAATCTGATAATATCTAGCAATTATCATTTAAATTTTAAAAACTTTAGTCAAATAAAAGAGAAAAAATCATTTTATTACACCTATTTTTAGTTACTTTTCGTGGGGAATTCTATTATTATTTGACAAAATTTGATTGTAGTCAACCAAATATCTATTTTGTTTATTTTCTAATAGCACATTGTCCGTCGCTAAAAATTTTTCAATGTATTTAGGAAAAATTTAGGCTGCTTTTTTAATTAAATAATAGTTAAAGACTATCTGATATCTAAAGAAATGCTATATAATAAAAGCTATTAAACGTTTTCTTTAAAGTTTTTAAGCGTATACTTAAAAATAATAAACTTTACGTCCAATAAAGTCTAGCAAATAACTGTGACGTCCCAGAAAGGGGGTGTCAAGAGGAGTAAAAACAAATTCAATTCTTTCGTTTTTCTGGTCAATCTTATCTAAATTTACTCGGTTAGGAAAAGTGCCCTGTATTGAGTCAATCCGTAAAGCCGGATTTTACTCGGGATGTGGGCAAGAGGAGCTTTAATCCCAAAATAAGTAGAATATTTAACTTACCTGGGTGCCGCCGTTGTTTAAAGGATGTTAAAGATAATTGATAGATGTTTATTCCGCCAGTAATTTAGATAGCATTCTGGCCAACAGGAGTTTTAATCCCAATTCACAAAACAAGATATTTGGTAAAACAAAGTGTATTCTAAACAATAATTGATATTCGAAAGTACAAACTAAGTTTACAAAATTTATGTTAACAATATAAAAAAGAAAATGACGATTCACAGAACAATGTAAACTGAACGTTGCATTATAAAAATAGTCACAAAGAAACGTCAACTAAACGCAGTATTATAAAGTATTATAAAGTTGAGAGAACAAACTCTTATAATATAACAATTGTACAAAATTATGAATTGAGTAATTTATTAACAATTAGGTAATAATTTACAATTATTATTGAAAAAGTCTGTTTTCCAAGTAACCGAATAACGTATAACGAAGATTTATATTGAAAAAGACTTGTCTTATAAGAGAAGTGGTCTTATTAGAAGAGAGACTTTCAGTTAAAATGTATAAGTACAAAATATTTAAGAGCTAGACTTTAGGAGAAGAGTTTATGTGTTATATGTATAAGAGTTTTTGGTGGACTGTCGGCGAGGAGTCTTTTAGCTTCCTACGTCGAGCCCAGTACAGCTAAGTAGGAGGTACCCCCACTCGCCTTAAAATGCCCCCTTTGCTACCAACGATCACTAAATCGTGAGAAAGGAATGCGTAGACTTCTTAGTTTTGCTCGTGCGAATAAATATTAGTTACTATCAAGCGCAAAACCGCTGCGTCAGCTGGGAATTTATTCTGCTTTAGAAAAATATCAGTTACTATCATGCGCTAAACTGCTGCGTCAGTTTAAAATGGAATTTGCCTCGGAAAAATATCAGCTACTATCAAGCAGCAATTTATGGAACTGCACGTGCGTCTTATACTCGAGCTAAGAGATCTCCTTTCACTGCGCACGTGCTCTTATTACGAGCGTAAGAAGTTATGTGCAAGATAACCTGTGGCCTCCTACCCTCGTCGCCCTTAGCTTTTTTCATGTGCAGGAGTAGGTTTGTTAGAGATCCCCAAATGGCACCAATCAAATGCACACTCTACTTGTAAACAGTTTGGAGCGCATAACCCTGTAGCACTGAGTCTATAATAAGTTTTATAAACTTAAAAATTACAATCAGTCCCAAAATAGCCGCACTAACCGAGCTGAACTTCAAAAGACTTTTCCACATACGCGAGGCAACGTTTTCTGTTAGTTTTTCTAGTTTACTCTTACTTACTAAGTTAACAATGTCTAGGCTGTTTCCTTGAATTTTATGGCTCGAAGCTCCCCTAGCAAAATTGTTTATTATAAAAGGCTGCTCAATAGGGAACATCAGATGATCACGCAAGTTTTTCAAGTCCTTTTGCGAGTAAATTGCGCTCGTGGCGAGAGAACCCGCGTTGGTATATTTCCATTCCATTTCTACCTCCGACGCTAACAAATGTGGTTCTCTAGAAAAAGTTGGCTTAAGTAAAAGCTGGTATTATGTTTCTTCTACGAAATATTTTTGAGTTAGAAGAGGATTACAGGGCTCCGTCGTGCCTCTGTTTACCAAAATTCTAGATATTTGTCTTAAAAACAGGCTGATGTTTTGGTGCAGCACAGGCAATTCTCGGTAACATTCCTCTGTGTGTCTAATTTTTACGGGCACTGGAGTACACCTGACGATGTGGGCTACCTAACATCCGACGACCGCTTAATATCCGGGTTTTTTCACAATAGTGCTGGCGTAGACGTCAGGAAAAACGTATGCCTAGGCAAGTGCGTTTTTAATTACTTGACTTTATAAGTTACATCTTCGCTGAAGTACACTGGTGTAGAGCTTCTCCAATTGATTACGATAATGTTTCTCCACGTACACGAATTTAGAATTAACGTAGGCAAATATATCGATTTTATTAGATATGATTGCCGCCCCTGTTGTAAACGTTTTTCATTTTTTGGTTTCCAAAATGAACAACTTTAGATGTTAAGTCGTTATAAGCGTGTACTCACACAGATGATGTTCGTCCTTTCTGATTAATGCAAATACCGTTTCCCCCTCCGTAACAGTATACATGGTAGCTGAATTTTAAGTCTCCACTGTTGATGTAACCCTTGTCGCCAGACCCTCGTACAACGTTTTATACTGGTCGAATCTGCATGATGAAGAAGGAAACACTGTCCAAAAGGCAGATCCGTTTTCGTCGGTGAAGCCGGAACCTTCGAAAAAGGTGCAACTAATGTGACCTTTTAGAGAAATCAGGTATTCCGTTATTTTTTTGCGCCAGTGTACGTTCTGATGTTTGTGCGTATAGTACCCTGTACAATAACGCTGTCCCAAGGGCCAATAGCATCAGAGTATTGAGTTCCAAGGCATCTGCCATCGGTCCCCACTGATCCAGCTAAAGTAATGCTCCGGTAATCCGTGGTATTAACCTTAAGGCCACTCACTTGCATAAAAGAATTAAGAGCGAATGTTCTAGTGCTTATTATAGATCTGCACACATCTGACGATACGTCGATTAGATATATCCGCCGCCCAATATGGACAGCAGAGATATGCGAATTTATACCGCAATAATAAATTGTTCGATCTATCTCAATTCGGCACTGGTTAACTGTTGTTTCACTATAGTCTTTTAATTGCAACAGCTAAACGTATGTGGTTGTCTTATTCAGTGTTAGTGTGGGGAGGATGCAATCCCCTGCGCCAAAGAGCGAGACGGTGGTAATGTCAGCAGCTGCTCCTCCGCAGTCATATCCAAGTAGTGCGGTCGTCGTACAGATAAATGCGGCTACGACGAGGGTGATTTTGCCGTACATATTTCTTTGAAACAAATGATGATTCAAAATAAATTTTAATAAACTATATTTAAATGCGAACTTATAGGAACTCGTCTCAAGCCCGTTTAGCGTATCATTGCATGTTCGATGATAGCGTTAAGAAATTTTAATGTGCCTTTTTCTTTATTAAAAAGCGAATAGTGACTATTCGTTTTAAACTAATTAAAAACATAAGAAAAAAAAATTAAAATTTAGTTTAGTATATAGCTTGAAAAGAGTTGATATTCCTTTATAGTTGAGATTGACTGACTATTATGTACAGATGGTAACCCTTTTTAATTTGTCCGCTTATAGATGCTGGCTATAAATCATCTCTAATAAGCTATGCATCTCTCTACGTAGCGCCCTTAAGAGTAGAGTAAGAGATTCCCCCATTGACACTACCTTTAACCGTATTAGAAAGAAAAACTTACTCCAGCACTTATACTTAGTAAATATGTAGGTATTACAAACAATAATTATTCTAAATCCATTTGTCAATGTTTGGAAATAGCAAGCTTATCATGCACCAATTTTCACATTATCTTTGTGAACAATTCTGGTCCTATTCTTGTTACTAATCTTTATGTTATTTTAAGGAAGCACTTCTAAAATTTGGTTTTGGCCTGTTTATTGATTTCCTAATTTAGATGTTGACTGCTTTAGAAGATAAATGCTTTGACCAACAATGAGGTTCTGACCACGAGCCTTACAATAATAGTAAACTTTGGATCTAATTTTTGCTCGAACCAGATTCTGCCTTGCTATTACTTGCGAACAACGTATCTTATGAACTAGATCTAGATAATATCTAAGATATGTGTTATCAAGATTTCCATTCGTATGTTCGTTTTTGGAGGGGATATTAGCTTGTTTACCGTAGACTAGCTCATGAGGAGTGAATCTTGTCCTCTCATGCATGCTTGTATTGTAAGAGAACATAGAATGTGTGAGCCATTCATCCCACTCACGATTCTTTGTAATAAAATGTTTTAAATATTCGATAAAGACGATGTGCGATCGCTCCAAACAACCATTTGATTGCGGATGGAATGCCGTAGTTTTAATTTGCTTGCAAATATATTGTCGTGCAATAGATTTTATAAGAGAACTAGTCAAATTCGTTTCGTTATCCGTTAGTATAATTTTTGGGGCACTATGTATAATAAATAATTTTGAACTATTCCATTCGCTATTTCGACTGACGTTGCTGCCTTGAGAGGTTCCGCAATAAAAAATTTAGTTAGGAGGTCTCTAATTGTAAGGATAAATTGTTACCAGCTTTTGTTTCTGGTAACGGTCCGACTATATCTATAGCTACCTTGTCGAACGCAGCTCCTGGCGTATCGTTGACAATCATTGGTTCTTTCGACTTTATTCTAGTTAATTTTTTTATTTTACAACTTTCACAATTTCTAACGAACTCTTGAACATCCCTTTTCATGTTCTTGCAAGAATATTTATCGCGAATCATAGCGTAAGTTTTAGTAACTCTCTTACGTCCACCGACAGACGAGGAGTGGCATTCGACAAGTATTCCTTCTCGCTTTTCTGAAAAAGAAACCGTCACCTCTCCAGTAAAAATTACAATTTTGCACGATTCTGAATCGAATGCGTTACCTAATTTCGTTTGAACTTGTTGTTATCGCACATTGTCAAAGTAAAAAGTTCTCGCTATGCTAACTGAAGTGAGACCCAATTCGCGTGTTACTGCGAGTAAAGATCCTAACGCTTCTATCAAAGTTTCGTACTTAATACTATTCATATAATGTTAATATAATCGATATTTTTTCTTATCCAAAATTTTTTAATATTAATACTAAGTTTATTCTTAGGGAAGTTGTTTTTTTGATTGGTTTAAATTAAGATGAACACTATTTATCCGTTGAACGTTTCGTCTCTATTTGAGACTTCCTCAGCAACTAAAATTATTTATTATTACATATTATTTTATATACAAATACCAAAAAAACTTACAATTCATAGCGTTATTTTACCTTAATTGTTATGTTCATAAGTCAATATAACATCATTTTTATTACAGTCATAAGTTTTCACTATCTTATATATAAAGTCAATTTTTTAAAAACGTTATCCTACTATAACTTTTCGAACACTACTGGTTCCTCTAAGATGGTGTTTCCTAATCTAGAAGTCCTAATTATTATTGTAACCTCTGTTACTTGTCTTGTTGTGGTAATTAAATTTTAAAATTTCGTTATATGTGCTGTTTAGATTATTAGTATCGGTTCTAAAATTAACTGTATTATTGTTCGTTATATGGTACATTTCACTGATATTTCTTTTGTACCAGTTATTTTCTTTATCTAAAATTTTTGTTTCGTCGAATTTAAAAATATGCCCTGTTTTAAAATGATGTTCTGCCAACGCGGTGGTATATGTTTTTTGTGCATTCCTCGGTTTTCTGTCATTCCTATTTTGGTATAATCGTTTCTTTAATTTTTGTTTTGTTTGTCCTACATAACATTTTTCACATTCGCATGGTATTTTATATACTACGTTTGATTGTTTTAATTTATCATCTTTGTCTTTTAGTTTCGTATATATAGATTTTATTTTTATTAAGTTATAAAATACTAACTTGACATTAGTACTTTTGAAACATTTATTTATTCTATTAGACAAAGGTTTGATAAATAGGAATCTGGTAATTTTTTTGTTGTTTGGTTCTTTTTCTTGTTCTTTGACTAATCTAAACTTATTAAATATCAAGTGAATGAGACTTGTTGGGTAATTGTTGTTTTTTAAAATTATTTCTATTTTTTTCTTATTGTTATTAGGAAATTCTTTGCTACTTAGTGTTATTGCTCTAAACAATAGACCTTTCACTACTCCAATTTTTTGACTAATGGGATGATTTGACTTTATTTGTATATAAAATAATATGTCATAATAAATAATTTTAGTGGCTGAGGAAGTCTCAAATAGAGAAGAAACGTTCAACGGATAAGTAGTGTTCATCTTAATTTAAACCAATCCAAAAAACAAATTCCCTAAGAATAAACTTAGTATTAATATTCGTATAATGTTCTTTTACCGGAATAGCAATTAAGTAAAACCTGCCAATATTAGTAACTTTAGCACGTGCTGAAGTCAAGTCTTTAAGTTTGGGCAAAAGTTTTGATTCGCTAAGAAGTTTTGCACCTGCGTCACACGGCGTTCCTTCTAGATCAGTAAAAATTACTAAACTGTCTTTACGTAAAATTAACGGTTTCCTTGTTATACCCATATTTGACGTAAGCATTTGCGTGTGAGTATCAACGCGCGTATGC
>JACGWG010000461.1:0-21205 GCA_023678865.1 Polistes exclamans
TCTCTCTCTCTCTCTCTCTCTCTCTCTCTCTCTCTCTCTCTCTCTCTGTGCAAATATCGCAGAAAAAAAAGACATTTTACGAGAAGCCCTTTTAGAATATATACTCTCTTCCGTATATATAAATCGTAAAAATTAATAAATTGTCGAAACGTCAAAAATGAATTTCAGACAATAACGTTACACACATAGAAATATTCCCCGATAATATAATAATTCATGATCTTAAATAAATGCATTGAATATTAAATCGTTTTTCTAATTTATCGAAAAACATTGACACGAAAACTAAAAGAATAATATCTTCGTTAATTTAAAAAAACTTTTCTATCCTACTACTGATAACCAAAAACGAAAGAAATAACAAAATCTAGAAAAATGAAAAAGAAAAAAGAAAAAAAGGAAGGTTAGGGGAAGGTGGGAAAGGGAAATGATCGCAAACCTGTAGTAAAAAAGTTTGAAATTTCTTCGACTAGTTGATCTCGATTATTTCAAACTGGTAGGACCAATCGCGATAACATTTATCTACTACCCAATATCTGAAGTTGCTCGCAAACGGGAAACTCGATGCAACCCCGTTTGGTATCCAATTTACGGCCGGATGGAGCGCGAAAGTCTCCTTCGGTGCATCTGATTAAAAATAAGTACTCTTTGTCGGCCCTTTGATCCTACATTTCCTCTCTACTTCTTCTTCTTCTTTCTCTCTCTCTCTCTCATTCTATTTCTCTACTCAACCCTATCTCTCTTCTACCTCTTTTCTTGTCTAGTTGCTTTTGCATCTGCACTAATTATTCTTCCTTCATTTTGCTATCTCGGTCATCGATCTACATTTGGCAGTCGAGGGATTTGCCCTTATTATATTTTCACCCTTAACTTTTAGAAGCACTCACGCGCGAGTTTCTTAATTGCGATTGATCTTCTAGATTAATGATCATTTATTTTCATCAACCATTTTTACACTTTTTCTTTTCTTTTATATATATATATATAAATAGCATTTTTGGAAAAATGTTCTAATGTTAATTACGATAATTGTTACACAATTTAGAATTTAATTCGGTATCTTGATATTCATTGCATCAAAATCATTATTCTTTTTTTTTGTTGCATTAAAGAGTTCGGCAGTTGTTTGAAAAGAAGATGGAAAATGATCAAAATTAATAAAAACTATTTCGAAGAATAATAGGATGTATGATTACTTTATATATAAATAATAAATTTGTTTAAAAAGCACCGAATTAATTGCCGCCATTTAAATATTTAAATAACTTTCCCAAAACATTTAATGTTATCACGAGGTCAAACGAATAAATGTACATTATATTTATTCCTTGATACTGTAGAATATTTATTTAATACGCATTTTCATTTCGTTCGTATTAGGTTAAATATTTGAACCGATTGATGATAAATCGAATTCACTGTATATAGAGTGTCTTAAAATTCATGAACACAAAAGTCACGTTTAATACAATACAGGTGAAAATAAGATAATTATCAAGAACAACGAGATCGCATTGGATATTTTGTTTCGTCGAATAAATTAATTATTGAATATCAATCTGATGAGATAAACATGCATCCAACCAATGTTTGACGTTACTGATGTCTTTGCTGAATATTACTACTTAATTAATTAAATAGAATCTGGTTAAAATATCGTATAGTAAATATTGTTCGCGTACGTAGAATCACTTTTCGTTTTCTTTTTTATTTATAACAAATGTTGCGAGATATCCTTTTCGGCGTAAAGTGCAGCTTCATCTTCTCGTCGGCGGTTTGCACGCAGATTATATTAAACACGCAGGTGTCGCGAATCGCCGTCGTATTTTAATGGACGACGGGTGGTTATTAAGCGGGATATTCTGCAACGAAAATTGCAAAACTTTCGTCTCTCTTTCTCTCTAATAGTTTCAGTGAAACGTTCGTGCACGTACGACCGAACAGAAACAGTTTTCATTTTATTTCACGAAATTCGCGCACGCTGTCTTTTTATAAGCTTATCGGATATAGTGAAGGATCGTAAATAGATACGGATAACGTAATATATATATATTTTACGATAAATATTACTTTTTCTTTACAAATAAATCATTAGATTGTTATAAATATTTTGAAAATTTTCTTTAAATGCATACGAATACATATGTACCATACGAATCGATGCTTTTCACATTAAAGTATTTCGAATAAACAAGCCCCGATGACTGACGACTCAATGCACCAATGCTTAAGTTGATTACCGATGAGCTTAATCGTATTTTGTGGTTAATCGAATATTACATCGTCCTTGCTTGACCCTGTTTTCCACGTATGAACTTATATACGCTAATCTTATACATACATATGGTATATAGGAATATGTAGAAATATTAAACCTAAGCTAAAGAAAAATACAATTGTCGACTGAATAAAATATAATCGTAATAACAAGTATAAAGAAAATTTTAAATTCAAAAGCGAGTTACGTTGTTGTCCGATTAAATATCACCACCGAATTCTACCACAAAAGGGAAAGAGAGAAAAGAGAAAAAAACAAGAATGATGAAAAAGAAGGAACTATCCCTAATCCGATGTCAGCAGGAATATTAACAAACAGTCACGTGTATATGGCGAACTAGATGAATTATTCAATCGTATGTTTTTCCGAATAAGATGAACTTTGCGTATCACAAAACCGGAAACTATACTTCTTGGTTAAAAGCGAATAGAGGAAGAGTAGTAACAGCAGCGATATCTTGGACAACCTCGGCAAGTCTGAACACATAAGAAACTCGTTTCACTTACTTACACATAATAAGCCTTGTTACTAGCTACGGCAAGTTCTTGGTAAGGGGTTAAAGTTCTCTAGAGACACAAAGGGGGAGAGTGAATAGTAGATGAGTTGTGATGGTAATGGTGGTGGTGGTAGTGGTACTGGTACTAGTACTGCTACTCCTGCTGCTGCTGCTGCTGCTGTTGTTGGATGAGAATGTGGAGGATGAGAGGGAAGGAGAGGTAGATCGTCGTTAACGTATACCGCTGGATCAACAAGAGCGACATCCGGCTTACGACGATTACGGCTGACGCTGCGCTTTTCCATTCTCTCTTTCTCGGCAAATATACTGGCACGTTCTGCAAAGACCCAACCCTTACCTTCTTTTCCTCCTCTCCCTTTTTTATATATATTTTTTATCCCTTCCTCCCTATCTTCCTTACTAACCCACCGCATCCCTCCTATTTGCTTGCTTTCTTCTATCTTTTTCTTCTTCTTTGGCTTCTACTTCAATCCACCAACCCCTAACCTCGCCCCTTCCTCCGCGTTCTTTTTCTTCTTTTTCTTATTATTTCCCATCAGCGAGTAAAGTCTCTTTCTGATAGACGAAAAGTAGGAAGGAAGGAAGGTGCTACATTACTCGACTATTTCGTGTTTCGTATGATCGGATATCTCGCTTCCACTATTACTTCCATCTTCTTTTTCTTTTTCTTTTTTATACCCACCTTCTTTTATCCCCATTACTCAGCTTTCTCGAATGTCTCCTCAGATTTGCTCCTCTTAATTATTCCGCACGTCGGGGGCAACGAACAAACGTGTCACGGACTGAAACGGAAGCTGACCCACCCGCTCGACGTTCGTTTGTCGAAAGAGTGGAACGGCCGGGGATGGGAGGGTGGAGGGAGAAAGGGTAGGTAGGATGAGCTCTGTCCTCCATCTTCCGAAATAACGAGAAATATCGATTCGCCGAGGAGTACAAAAGAAGAGCGGTGCGCCTTCCAGGCACACGTGCTCTGTGCAGTCCCCGGTGTGCATCCTATGCACCTTTTGTCAGACGTGGCTCTGCTCAGACGAAGAGTAGGGAAAAGAGAGAAGAAAGAGAGATAGAGAAAGAAAAAGAAAGAAGAGAATGAAAGGTTGATGCATGAAAGATTTTTCCCCCTTTTTTTTTTGCTTTCCTTCTCTCTTTCTTTCTCTCTCCCACACACATAAATACATGCACAAGCCTACACGTATTTTCCTTTTTCTTTTTCTTGATCACAGAAGAAGCTGATGGCTCCTGGTTTACTTTATTCTATCGTTAAGCTAACGGAAAATATTTCTTTGCTTAACGAGCGCCATACTAAATCAAGGAACATCCTCCTTTGATCGTCTCTGTTTCACTGAAAAACCGCGACTAGTGTATACTTTCCTTCCCTATCTTCTTTTCTCCTTCTTCTTCTTCTTCTTCTTCTTCTTCTCCTTCTATCCTGCTTCTTTTTTTTGTTTCCTTTGTTTTTTCACTTTTTTTTTTTTTTATTATCTTCTCTCTCCTTTGGTTATTTTTCCTCAATGGAAGCGTGAACTACGGAAGTTTTCTTGCCATTACGATGGCAACGACCAACTCCACGAACGTTTCCATGTTTCTTTTCACATTTTTCTTTTTCTCTTTCTATTTATACCCTCTCGCCCTTCAGCCATCCCTTTTACTCTCTCTCTCTCTCTCTCTACCCCTTTTCTATCTCTCCCCAGGCTCTTCGACTTAGCGAGTATTCGACGAAATTGAATTTTATGTTTTAATTTGTTATTTCGATTCGTTCGAAATACTTGATTGAGAAAGTTACTTTATTTTTATTTTTCTCTCTCTCTCTCTCTCTCTCTCTTTCTCTCTTTATTCCTTCAAATTTATTCATTTAATTTATTCTTAATGAAAATACAAATGTATGTATATTATATTTAGGTAACGATACTCATTGGAAGAAAGTTTGAAATTGTTGTTCGGTGTATATTCGTATTGTTGCATGCGACACACGTACTAGGAAAATGGCCGATCGCACGAACAAGATAACAAAGAGCTTACACCTATCAGACTGAAGCACATTGGAGAGAATCTGATTAAGTAATAAGGTACGGTCAATAGACTCGTGTGAAAGTTTACACGGAAACGAAGTCACCGCGATAGCTTATCTCGATTGCCGAGGACAAACGTTAAAACGATTACGCGAGTACGGTAGGAAGTCGATTATCTGAACGTCGATTAATGGATTAAGGGCCAATTGTTCGACTAGCAGACGTTGAAAGAGAAAGAGAAAGAGAAAGAGAGAGAGAGAGAGAAAGTGAGAAAACGTGATGGGAAATTGTAGATGAAGGTAAATAATGCTTTTGTTACTTTACGGATTATCGAACAGTATCATTCGATTTTTGTTGTTCAATGACGATTATTAAATATAAATACTTCAATAATAAATCAATTATTTTAACAATTCTTTTTTATTCCTTTTGATATATTTGGTTTTTTTTTTTTTATTAGTTATTTATTATTGATCGATCTAATTATTATACCGTTATATAGTAGCAGGTTTTGTTTTAATACGCTGCATAAAATATATTAGGTAAATGTATTTTTTATTAATTTAATTATACTTAGTCGATATTAACTGTTCGCGCGAGTTATTGCCAAACGTATGCAAAGTTAACAATTTATACTACACTTTGATGTAGCTTTTCAACTAATTTAATTTCTTTTAAATAGATTTCATGTTCTTTTAATTATCAAAATAAATGAAAATGTCTATATTAATTTTTAACTTTTAATAGTATACGCAATTTTGTCCTGTTTACGAAAATCAATAAACACAATAGCCGAATAAAGAGAGTTTATTTTTTCAAAGAATACGTTTCTGTATACGTTTGAACTTTCGGTCACCTGGCTATAGACAATATTGACCAAAATAAAATACTGAAAAAGAAAGAGTAAGGAATAAAAAAAAGCAAAAGAAAAAATTTGCAAAACAATAATAGTAACATACGTACGTGCTCGTGACGATCCTCGGATTGTCAATAATATTCGTACGTTTACAATAGTTTCAAGCAATTCAACGCAAACCTGTCCAATCATATTTTTTTTCTTCTTCTTTTTTTTTTTTACTTTCGTGGAAACCCTGACAATGATAGAACTCACCAACGAACCGCACAATCCTCTTTCATTCTCTCTCTTTCTCTCTCTCTCTCTCTTTTTTTACGTGTTTCTCTTTCGCTCGAACCTCAAAACGATTTTCAAGAAAATCCGGATATGGATTCGTATCGATGTGTATTCCCTTGTAAGTCGCGAGGTAAAAATTCATCTACGCAATTGGTATTGCTGCATTTGAAAAAGAAGAATACTTGTAAATGCAAGCACCTCTTAACTGGGATTCCAATTCTCTCTCTCTCTCTCTCTCTCTCTCTCTCTCTCTCTCTCTGTATCTATTTTTTTTTTTCTTTTCGTCGTCATCGGTGCACTGGTCAATTCGATTGAAATCAGGTCAAGGATGGCAACTAGGCTATTTCTCGAACATCCCCTTCGTTTGATTTCGATCAAATGCGATCTAAAAAAGTACCCTTAACTCATCCTTAACATGCTCCCTCGTGTTGAAGTTTAATTTAAAAACAAATCTCAATTCGTCGAGATATTTTTATCATTTCGAATGTGTCTAAAAAAAAACAAATATATACGAAACTTGTACCAGTAGAAATTGTGTAACCCTGTTAAATGTTCCATAATGGCAAATTGAAACAAAATGGCCGACATTGTAGGTATATTTAAATACTGTCGTCTAGCGATTAAATCTCATTGCAGGGATTGAAACGAGCTTGGTGGGATCTTTCATAAAAATTTTAACGGAATAGTCGCAGTGCAATGCTAGCTAGTGGTGATTGCGCTCGTTTACCAGGGCGTAAACAAAATTTCCGCAACAAGATATGATGTGTAAACGAGACTGGCTAACGTACGGTACCAGTGATTATCGGTTTTTCGTTAAATTTACGTACAAAGAATGCGACACAACGTTGCGTTTAACGATGCGATATTAAAGCGCATTCGATGCCCACTGTTCTTTTCATTTCACGATTCCCATACCGAAAGGATGACGAGCCGCAAAAAAGCATGCCAGGGAGTTGGGGGCAGTTCAGATGGGAGGGTGGGAGGATGGAGGAATGGAATAGAAACGTGTGGTGCGAAAAAACTCACGTATGCTCGTGGGATAAAAAAAAAGCAGTAAAAAAGAAAAAAAAAAAAACGTGAAAGAGAAAGACAAAGAAAAGCAGAGGCCATCTTTTGTGCCGGGTGATACGCGATAATGCTTCGGCCATTTTGGTTATGTGTGTATGCGGCCTTTTTTTTGCTGTTTTCTTTCCTTTTTTTTTTCTCATTCTTTCTTTCTTTCCATTTTTTTTTTTTTCCTTTTTTTTTTGACCCTTTTTTTTTTCCTCTCACGTCCGTTTTTCCTTCCACCGTTGTTCTGACTTTTATCCACGTACAACATTGCATTTCCTACCGAAGGAAAATATCATCGTAATTTCGCAGACGAATTAAAGTGTGCGCAACGGTTGCGTACAAAAATCGTCGAGCTTATACAATATTTACTTACGTGATTTTTCTCGAATGGAAACAATAGTACATTTGTTTATTCGTTCATTTTATTTTTTTTTTCTCGTACGTTCTTCTTCTCTTCTTTTTTTAATTCTTCTAACATAGGTATTTGAAAGAAGAGAGAAACAAAAAATGTGATACTTTGTACGAGAATGAATACGATAAATAACATGATCTTGTCTTCCACTTTTTTTTCTTTCATTGAGTTTGAGTTTGAGTTTTAGTTTGAGTTTAAGTTTGAATTTTGTTTTTTTTTTTTTTCCTAGCCGACAAGTAGAAGACTCGCATCGTAAATAACAATGGCGTTGTACGATACGTAGTCGGTTGTTCGACAAAGAGGTATATAGGACAAGTTGAAAAGGAATACAAGTTTGGAAAACTATCGGAACGCTTGTTCTCCTCGAACGATCTTTTTCAACAAACTATTCGAAAGAGAAAAAACTGAACCACGCGTAGCTACTCTCTTAACAACTATGAGGGTTTAAACGAATGGCTGCTGCTTCTACTACTACTACTACTATTACTACTTGCTACAAAATGGGGGAAAGGTATACGAAGTATGGTGGGTTCGTAAAAACAATATTAATTCACCGAAGTATCAAGCAAGGAACCGAGAGAACTTCGATAACTTAACACCCAAGGTAACACATTCAAAAAATTTCCCCAACCGAAACTTTAACGAGAAAATCTTCAACTTCCACCGAATTAGTTCTTTTTCATTTTTTCTTTCTTTATTTCTTTGGTTTTATTTGATTTTCGATTGGACTTTTTTCCTATTCTCATTGAAAACTATAGATCATTCGAATTATTCATTAACTTGGTTACAATTGACAAAATAATAAATCTTTCATTAAATCGTCGAATTAGATAGTAATCAAATTAGAAGAGTATTCGCGCGTGATATAATCAACCGAATATCTAATTTACTTGAATCGTACAAAACGATATTTCGTCGGAGCAAATCCAACGTGTCGGCACATTCCATGCATCAAACAGATTATCGATAATCCCGTTGCTAATTATCGTCCGGCATGACATTTTTCCCAATTTATCTTGCGAAGACAGCATCCCGTTCGGGAACAATCGGTGTACATGAATACCATACATACGTACGTAAATACACACAAGTATAGGAGGAAAATACGAACACGAGTCGATCACTTTTATTCGATTGGGGGAATTGAAAAAGCGAAACACATCATTAAAAAAGTGACATACTAAAAACGAGGTATTACAATCAACTGTACATCCATTTGAAACAAGAAATATATTTCCAAATTTACCAAATATCCCGGATATTTTCAAGCAAGCAATTTTCAATCGATCACGTTACATGCTTCACCCTATACACATACATACACATATACATATATACATGTATTTATTATACATATATATAATATGTGTAAGCTCGATCATCGATATATCCTGCGATCTGAAATCTGTTGGAGTGTCGACGACACGGAGGATGAAGAACTGTGTATGTGTGTATGATAAAGAACGGTAGTGATAGATAGATAGATAGATAGAGAGAAAGAAAGAGATAGAGAGAGAGAGAGAGAGAGAGAGATAGAAGGTTTACAAAATTCGATCGTTCGGCCACCAAATTCAGCCAGGTCATAATGCAGTCGTCACGCGTTTGGGATTAATACGCGCACGGTGCATTTATTCAGGCGCGTTCAAAGTTTGGTATGGGTCGGGGGGTGGTTTGGGGGCTGTTAGTTCGGGTGGTGGCTGACAGGGTAGGGGTTGTTTGTCTGTCGAAGGGAGTTAGAGCAGGCAGCATGGAATTTACAAGCGACCCTGTCGATACGATGGCTGCTGCACCACCACCACCACCTTCCGTTGGTTCGCTATTCCAAACAAAACCCACAAGCCAGTGTGCGAAATCGATGATATCAACGAGACCATCCGTGACAGCTACGAGTACGTATAGGTCTTCTTTCCCTACGATGAAAAGAGATTCAGAAAGATAGAAAGAGAGAGAGAGAGAAAGAGAAATATATATGTATGTGTGTCTTGAGATCTCATCTTATTCACTTAGGGACTCCCACTGACACTAAATCCCCAAGCTTCTCTCTGATCAACGCATTGAGAATCAAACATTTGTCTTTAGAATTTCTACTCATCTTACAATAAATGAGATGAAGAGAGTTGAGATGTGACTAAGATGCTTGACAAGAAGGTTCCTTTTCTATTCCTAGCCAACATCAATTTGTTGATTAAAGATCTGAGTAGATCTTATGACTCTTTGCTTCATTTTCTTCTTCTTCTTTTTCTTCTTCTTCTTCTTCTTCTTCTTGGATTTTTTTTTTCCTTTTATTATTGTTTTCTTTTCAATATTTCTTATTCATCCTATTCTATTCTGCATATTTTTATCATTATTTTCTTTTTAACGGACCAGTGAAGGAACTGAAAAAACTTTTACCGATCAAACTTCTTATTATTTTCTATTTTTTTTTCTTTTTTTCTTTTTATATCCAAGGTATTTTCATAATTAATGGAACATTCGTTCGTTGGAATAAAAATAAAAGAATATTGGATTTTTTTCCTGTAGAAGATAAGAAAAATTCCCAGGAGGGTTAAAGTCAATTCGACTGATACTTTCTTTCGTTAACTTGCGGTAGTATCCTCGTGTTATTCGTCTTCGTCGTTTGGGATTTTCCGCGAAGGAAAAGTCGAGGGGTAGAAAGGTGGAATTTAACCGGCAACAACCAAACCCAAACCGAAAGCACTCGCGCGTAAAAATACGACGGGGCATCGATTATCCGAATTAATGGGCCGCGCGAGTGTTGCCGAGGTAATCGATTTCTCGGTTAATAGAACGCGCCATTTTTTAACGCGCAACTTCGAAAGCCTTGGGGGTGGTTTGCGGTAAATGGGGTGAGCTTGTGACGGCTGGTAAAACGAATTAACGGACGCACGAAATCGAGGAACTCGAAACTCCAAACTCGAAAGTCGAATCCAAACCCTTTTATATACTATGTTATATTTCATTTCCCTAAGGGATGTTCCGTTTCACTTTTAGTTTTAAATTAGTTTAGAGATCTTTTTATTTAATGAGATGAAAATATCTGTCTTAATGTATTTTCTCGTAACTTTTATTCATAACGTATATATGTATAAATATTTTAATATTTATGTGTTTAATGATTAGTGACAAACTTTTTCTAAAAGAGTTCGTAATTTTTCTCTTTTATTAAATACAAAATCTTGAGATAATTTTATAAGAAAATTCGCACATGTTTCTTTCACTTATTTCTTTTTTAATAAACATCTGAATAATATTTGAAAAATAAAAAAAACAAATAGTAGAACGCAAGGTAGGTGGTTTGGTGTAAGCGTGTAACTTGCTTATAATGGCGGTACAATGGCGTCTTCTATATTTTTGGCGGAATATTCGAGAGTATTCTTTTAAACGGGCCTGCAAAGAGAAACGAAAAATAAAGAAAAAGAGAGAGAAATTAACGTCAGTGGAACGCGAATCTTCGTCGAATATTCATTTAACCGCGTATCCCGTACTTCCAGTTACAATAGCGTCCATTAAAAAGCACGATTGTTCGCGAAATTTGAGTTTTCGTTACCGCCGGTGGTTACTACTCTTTCCTTGATGACTCGCTTGGACGATTCACACGAACAGGAAAGTTAGTTAATTTACGATCAATTTTACGTTTATAAGAGAAACGAAGTTTTAAATGAAAGAAAAATATGATATCGTAACGTTAACCTACAAAAAAGAAAAAAAAAAGAAAACAAGAAATTACAATTACCCTTTTTTAGTTTTCTTCTATTTCTTTTTCCTTTTCTTTTTTTTTTTTCTATTAGAACAGAGGAACATAACGAAGTGAATAAAAAATTCCAAATGTTATACATACTACGCCGAGAATCATTTTTCCTTTACAAATTATACAGATCATTTTTCTATCGATCGCTCACACACGTATGGCGAGAATTTAAAAAACTTCACACGTAACGCTTATCTGGCAATATCGAGAGACTTTCGAAATAAAGAAAAAAAAGGAAAAAAAAATTAAAAGGAAATGAGAAAACTCTTAAGTATATATATAGAAAGTACGATACCGTAATATTAAGTGGCATATTATAAACCCCTCTCGAAAGATTAGTATTTGTATAATATACTTACTATCAAACCACTCGAACATGTTAAAGTCGTATCGAAAACGATTGGCGTACTTTTTACCGACATCTTGGCAAGTACACGAGCATTGCTCTTATAGCGGTTGCTATCAGAAATTCAACGAACGTTCATTGAAGAAAAATCTTTTACTCTCTCTCTCTCTCTCTCTCTTTACATCTTTCTGCAAACTTCCAATATACTTTCGAACGGAAATAATAATAAAAAAAAAAAAAAAGACTAAAAGAAAGAGAGAGAAGAAAAAGATAGAAAATAGAAAAAGGAAGATGAAGGAGAAACGTAAAGCGGTATAATGGAAAAAAAAAGACAGAAAGAAAGAAAGAGAAAAAAAAAAGAAAGGAATAAGAAAAATAAGAGGAAATAAGAAGAAGAAAAAGAATAAAAGGGGACGATATTTCTCGTAAAAGTACGCGCAGTATACGAACGTTAACGAAAAGGAGCCAAGTATGGCGGATTTTGTACCGAGAATGGAACGTAAATCGCAAAGGTTCTATTAAGGATCAAAGCGAGCGCGTCCAGGGATCCGATTACGAAGAGCCTCTCCCCCTTCCCTTCCCCCCCTCTTCATCTCTCTTTTTACTTCCTATCATTCCCATCGTTGTCGTAGTCGTCGTCATCGTCGGTCGTAGTACTGAACGAAGCTTCGGGAGAACGTATTTTTCGGCAAGTCCATCAGAAAATCTGATTGGACGAAATACTCGATCTCTCTTATCCTTCTCTACCTCTTTCTCTTCCTCTTCTTCTTCTCCTTTTTTCTTTTTTTTTTTTTTCTAACCGCCATTGTGCGTCAGAAAAAGAGACGTTATTATTGGGAATAGATTTATACTATACTAGATTCGCGAACTACTTGATATCATTTTGAAAATAATATCTATCTCATTTTATATATATCATTTTTTACGTCAAATACGGCATAAGTGAAATTCGCGGAAAATATTTCAACCGTCGCCTCCCCGCCCCGCCCTCCTGCCACCCCACCCCCGCCCCCTACTTCCCTCTCTTCACTCCTTCGAAGGATAATCGTCCGTAAATGATTAATCGCATATAGACCATTGTTGTCACTCGATTGATCCTCGGCGTTATCGGTTCTTCCACTCACTTTCAATAACGATTTTCCCTAATTTTCCCAAATTTCCAATTTTCTGTCCTAGCCGATTACACCGATTATATTTGGTAACGGACCCCGCGTGAGAAAATTCGCCTGTTATTTTGCCAAAGCTTTTTCTATCTCCCTTCTTTATTTTTCTTTTTTTTTTTTTGGGAGGGAACAGCATTCTTCTGCAAATCTATCGTCCGAATTCGATTCAATGCGGAATGGAAAATCCATTTGTGAAAAATAACCTCGTGTTGGTTTATTCGCGAAATATTATTACTTTACAATTTTGAGAATATATATATATATATTTAAATCTAGATATACTCGTTTATATGCAAACAAGATAATTCATATAACCTTTATAACATATACTTTGAATAAGTTTTTCATTATACGTTGGATAAAATAAAATTGTTAAATATCTCGAATACGGAAGACCGTATTTGTGAACATTACCAAACATTGGTTAATATTCTTTTCATTCTGTATTTAATGTTCTTTCGAACTATGAACATATTATATAAAAACAAATGATCGTATTTAAAAATGATAACATTTATATTGATCATTTTGTAAATCTCTTAAAATAGAAAAGAAATTGACTAACCGTCCGTGTCATTTGATCCTCTCGAAAACTTGCAACTTTATTATTAAACTATTTTTTATTAAACATATCATTTTAAATGTTATTCGATGTTTGTTATTACATGAACCGTCCTGTACATATTTTTATATCCTACGTATATGTATGTGTGTTTATGTGTCTGTGTACGTGCGTTTATATATATATGGATGTTTGTTACTATGTATGTATGTATGTATATATATATGTAGACGAACGTTAACATGAAAATGCATATGTCAGTGTAGGTCTCTCTTGGTAGATTTCCATGAAATTCTCGTTACTCGAATGTACTCGCTTTTCCCTTTTGCTTTTCCACTGTTCTCGGTTATAAAACAGCAGACAGAGAGAGAGAGAGAGAGAGAAAGAAAGGTAGAGATTTCCTCTTGTGTATCATGTAACGGATAATTTGCTTCGGCAAATCTATCCTCTGAAATTCGTATCGTCCGTCCAGTATTATTCCACGTTTTCTGTCATGCATAAGCATCCTACTCAGAGATTCTAATACATGGAATATACCTTCTCTCAAAGCGAGTAAACGCCTCGAGGACACGTTTATGCGAATTCTTATTATCATTATCATCGTTATTACGTTGGCTTGTGAGTAACATCCTTTATATTTGTTCTTCCTAAATATTCCTCATTATTCTAATGCACATAAACTTAAAAGAGAAAGTAAAATTAGATGAATATAAATTATTATAATCTTATTAAGTTAGCCAATAATTCTATACAATTTTGTTTTTTAATATATAAACGAGGAACTATCGCAATGACTTCTTTCTTAATTCAGAGCTTTTCGAAAAGTGGGTTTACGACCCACATATGAGGTTGCATAACTAAATTTGGAAATTGCAGACACTCGAATGAAATTACAAAATTCTTATAAGCGTAAAGAACGAAAGTTAATATAAAAAAAAATGATGTCTGTGAGTTTATTATAATAAGAAAAAAAAAAGATAGTATAAAATCTATATCAAAAATGGATGGAGAAAATATTGACTCGGATAAAAGTTAATCGGCAAGTGTAAAAATTTGGAAAACTCTGTTTAACGTAATTTTATTCGCGCGTGCATTTGATAATTATTGTATAATTTAATTATTGTTAAATTATCTTTTTATTCATTTCTTCTTCTTTTTCATTAGTTTAATTTCAATAACTCGAAGAGATCTTGAAAGAAAAGTTGTAGGACCAGTGTCCTTGCACTTGGGGTATCATCAATCATAAAATTTTTTTCTTTCTTAAACGGGGAAAATTTGAAATTTAGTCAGATAAAAATGTTCTCGCGGAAAGAGAGAGGAAAAAAAAGAGATGGTAAGAATAAGAGTTGAACGCTTAACCCAGGTTGACCATACTCGACATTAAAATGAATCATTAAAATCGTGGCATGGACTTTTGGGAGAGAGTAGCTTACAGTAATGGTGGACACTCAATCATCCCCCAATGCACCCTCAGATGGATAAGAAACGGAAAACTTTAGTAGTAGGGTATCTCTTTCGACTATACCCCAAACTCCTCCCACTTTCCTCTGAACGATCTATTATTTCTCGACATCTTTTCTTCAAGAAAGAACTTGCTATAGAACACTTTGATTACGTTCGTTCGTTCGTACACAGACGAGGGGGAGGAATAAGGAAAAAAAGAATAATCTAACCGTTCGCGAAAGTTATTTCCAAAGTCATTCAATGCTTCGACTCCTAGGATTAACCGATGTTCGCAAATTTCTGAATTCCGTGAACCAACTTTGTCCTTTTACTCGAACCCCATTAGTCCTTGATAAAGATTCCTGAGAGAAACGGGATAACTATCTGCAGGATCGTCTTACGTTGATACTAGTCGGTAATGATATAGAAAATTAGTTATTAGGAAAGAATTTCTTAATTTATCGATCAAAAATTGTAAATGCATTACTGGGACCATTGTCGAACGTTTAGGAATATTTATGACACTCTATTATACAACTAGAAAAAATAATATATATTTATTCGGATTTAATAGTTTAATAAATTTCGTAATAAGTTATCTTATTGGATCCCTATCAACATTGATAAGGATTCCAGATGACTATCAATAGGATCATTTTACATGATGCTTCTCAGTAACGAAAGAGGAAATTAGTTATTAGCAAGTTTGTTGATTTATTAGGTAAGTATTCAGTTGCCTGGAAAGTTCGTTTTCGCAAATTAATATTTATGAATATCCACTTAACATTATGAGAAACCCAATAAATAAATAGCAAATAGCGATAAACTATTATATATCATTATATACCTATTATATATCATTCCTAAATACTTGTAACAATATTAAAAAAAAAAACAAATAGAGAGAGAAAAAGAAAAAAAGTAATCCATATTCATTTGAAAATTAAATAATCATAAGATCAGATTAAATTATGAAAATATTACAGTAGAGAGAGAGAATTATTTTCAATGGAAGTATCTTAAACGAAGTAAGGTCGTAATCACTGGCAAGGAAAGAATTCGCTTTTCTCGTAGATGTGCGCTATGGCAGTAAGATAGAAAGAGGAAAAGAAGTCGTAGATTAATCAGGGATATCTAACAATCGCCCTCTTCTATTCTTCGCTTGCGAGCTACGCTCTGAACGAACAAACGAACGAACGAAGTTCCATCTCTATGAACGAATGGAACTCCCTGAAGGAAACAGAGAAAGAAAGAGTGAGAGAGGAAGGGTGGGTGGCCGGGTTGGTTCTAGGGGGATGTTGAGTTGAGAATAGCTTGCACGAGGAAACTGGTAGGAAAGGAAATGTGTGAGAAAGAATGAAAGAAAGAAAGAAATAAAGAAAGAGACAGAAAAAAGGAAGAAAGAAAGAACGCGGCAGAAACTTGGGCTGGAGGCTGAGTAAAACACGTTGGAAAGAAGAAAGCAGAGGCAGGGAGTAATAAAAAGGAAAAAGAGAGAGAGAGAGAGAGAGAGAGAGAGAGAAAGAGAAAGAAAGAAAAGGGACTGTTCCTGGCACATAGACGTGGACAACGATGACGTCGTAGGCGACTAGGATGCCTGGTGCAAGCATAGGTCGAAGTCCTCCAGTAATCTACACACGCTCACATACACACGTACATACATACATGATCATACGCATATGTATTTATGTATATTTTAGCTGACTCTCAAGAAAGAAGAATAAGATGAAGAAGAAGAAGAAGAAGTTGGACTGCTCGGAATCTATTTATATATATATATATATATAATATATTACACACACGCGCACATATACATACATACATACATGAAATCTTTTGCTTGTCCGTTGATGTATGATGAATGTAAAAGTGTATATACACACATATATGAACGTGTCGTACAAATAGAAAAAGATTACAAGAGACTTAGATAAGATCCGAATGATGTCAGCTAGAACTGACCAATGTGTTCGTTCATCTTATTTTATCTATCAATCTATCTCCATTTCTATTTATCTTCTTTTCAGATAACATTAGTTTTCTGAAAAGACAACGTCGTCTAACAACCGTTGAATTCAAACGTTGAAGAATGGGGGGGTGGAGGAGAGGGGGTCAGGGTCGATTGATCCTTCTTGATAACTAAACTATAAACTAAGTTGTTCGGGGAGGTTTAAAGGGTTGGTAACAGGATATGAAAGAATATAACGAAAGGGAATAAACGATGATGAAGATTTTTTAATATAAAGGCAAAGAATCTTTTGATATTCTTACATTGTACAAGGTCAAATTGTTCTACCTTACTCTTCGATATTTTCGATTGATAAAATAGAGAAAGAAAGAAAGAGAAATAAAGAAAGAAAAATCGAATAATGAAAGGAAACACAATCGATAAGCCAGCATGTCGAACAGTGGAAACAAGTAAAAACTCGTCGAGCTGTCGTCGTTGAAATTTCGATTCCCGCGCGATTCGAATTTCTATTTTGAAAATAACATCTCTTCCATGTTTCCTCTCTCTCTCTCTCTCTTTTTCTTTTTCTGTCTATATATCTGTCTATCTATCTATCTATCTAACTATCCATCTAGCTAGCTAGCTAGCTATCCATCTAGCTATCCATCTACTACTAGTTTTCCGGGCATCGACATCGTCATATACATATATCTATGTATATATGTATATATGTATATGTACGGCATCCCTGTAGATTTGGGGTTGCTCCCGTTCACTTTGTCTTACCGAATCTCACGTTCGAATGGGATTCTGCTATTGGTTGAAGCGAACATTGTGGTGGCCTCGTCGAAAATCGTTTCTCGTCACGCTGCTCGGTCTCCATTGACAAACCCTTTTCCCTTCCAGCTCGGAGACCCGAATGGTACTATCCCTCTCTCTCTCTCTCTTTCTTTCTTTCTTTCTCTTTCCCTTTTTTCTCCTTTCACTCTTTCTCTTTTCGGTTGACGGTAGCCCGCGAGCAGAAGTCCATTCAATCTCACCGGCCAAAATATTCGGCATTCAGTGTGGCAATGCGTCTGGAATCCACCAAGGCTTCCATAAAAGGGTCTCTTTTTCGTCTATATATATCTTTCTCTTTCTTTATCCCTCTATCTCTATCTTTCTCTTTCTTCCTGCCAGTTCACTGGTATATACGAAGTAACACAGTATCCAGAAAACGTTTCTACCGCGTCGTGCGTCCCGCGAAAAGGTTAGACGAATCCGAGGAAGGGAATAGTGCCAGAAAAAAGTAGAAAGTGGAGAAAATAGTCGGACACAATACCTAGCCCCGAGGAGAAAGAAAGAGAGAGAAAGAGAGAGAGAGAGAGAGAGAGAAGGAGAAGGAGTAAACTGACTTTGCCAAAAATCTTTCGATAAAACTTTTTCTACCTTCAAGAGAAATAAAGAGAGAGAGAGAGAGAAATAGGAAATCTGGGTTTGCTATGACGAACCACTCTCTTCCATTATTTTGCCAGACTTATAAAGAAAAAAAACATCGATGAGGTAAAATGATCTAACTTTCCTCTAATATTCACCAATTTTGGTAACAACTTTTTTCTTATTTTTTTGTTTTGTTTAGAAAGGTTTAGAAAGAGGTGTTATTGTGTAATCGTAATAAAATAAAAATTAAATTAATCAATGTTGCGCTATTAATAACAGAGAAATACGTGTTTGTATTTTTTAAATATATATTTTCTTAAATTGTTGAACTCTTACAATGTATATAACCGTATATAACTTGTATAAGTTATACTTGTATATCAGAATAAATAAGATTAAGCCAATCTAGGATGATCAAGCCTTTACACAACGACCCTAATAAAAAGAACCCTAAATACTAAAACATAAACATTGAACAGTACGATCAAAAAACCCTACCATCAAATAACAAAATAATGGATTGTTTTACTCCCTTATATATATGTCATGATAAACAAGATCAAACAAATTTAGAGTGTTGAAATCTGTATAACCATACTCTAGGGGGAAAAAAGAACAATAAATATTAATGCAATAAAATTAAGTAACGAACGAGAAAAAAAAAACTCTTACCATTATATTAGAGATAATTGCAGAGAGAGAAATTTTCGTACATATAAATTTATATAGAAAAAGAAGTTAAGTAGAAAAGAAATATAAGGACATAACAATTTGGACGATTCCCTCAGCATGATGATAAATCGTTGAAACGAGCAGCAGCCAATGTTGTGTATCAACCAGTAGCGAAGAGAGCAAGCAACGAAGTATACCACTATTTCTATCTCTTTTTCTCTCTTACTTGGTAAGAGCCTAGGAAAAAGAGAGAGAGAGAGAGAGAGATAGAGAGAGATAGATAGATAGATAGATAGATAGAGATAAATAGAAGGTAAGGAGTAGGGTTCTTCTTCAAGCAGAAGGAGGTTGTAGGTACTCGAGCCAAAAGCCCCAAAGTCATTTAAGACTGCCAGTCAAATAACGATCGATACTTAACCCGGCCTCGAAAATTCACCTAATTCAACCTTCGACTCTCCTAACCGATGCATTTCGATCAGCTCATGTAATCATCCTTGTAATCGTCATTTTTTTGGAAATGACTATGAATTAAGTAATCTGAGTAATGATTCGTAATAAATGAGTTGAATTGTCGTAGAAATCATTTAGTCATCTCGTTCCTGTTTTTTCTTCTTTCATTTTCCTCCTTATATACGTTAATAATTTTCAATGTTATATAAAAATCTATTCAAATAGGTAATTAGATACATAATTATTTTAATGATTTTCTTTTCTTTTATTTTTTGTTTTGTTTTTTATTCTTTCTATTTCTTCCTTTATTCCCGTATTTCTTGTGTTTTGTAAATCAGTCTCGTCTAAGTTTATTGTTTTATCTTTTTTTTTTTTTTCTGTTCCCCCTGCAACAAACGTCCTACCAGAGTTCCTATTCTCTCTTATATATGTTAGTCTTCTTCTTAGTCTTCCTCATGCCCTTTATCCCCCCCCACCCCACCCTCGTGTTCCCTTAGTTCCTTTCTTTCCTTCTCCAACCCGATTACGTCCCAATTTCGCATCGATGGAAACTCCAGTCGATCGAAGATTCGCATCCTCTCAATCTGCAGTCGATTTTCTTGTGCACCGACCCAATTTCCAGACCGATTCGGGCAATTTAACCTGACTCCCCTTCTCTCTCTCTCTCTATCTATCTATCTCTCTCTGTCTCTATCTTTCTATCTCTCTTTCCTTTCTAAACCTTATTCTTTCTCTTTTCTCTCCACTCTTTCTCTTTCTCTGTTCATGTTGGATCGTCGAAAAGAGCACTTTTTCATAGCTCCTACTAGTCCGCCTACTCTTCCTTCTTTTATTCCTCCCACGTCATGGTCAAAACCGATTTCCAAGGTGATTACAACAAGATGGTTCGTATCCTCCTCTAACCCTTTTTATTCCTAGTATGTATTTTACGTATGTATCCACGTATTTCTACGCGGATTTTTTTTTACAAATAAACTAACATTTATTTATTAATTTTCTTGACAATTTAGTTAGCAATCAAATGACAGGACACATTCTAATTAACAATAATCTTCAATCTAATTGTTCTCTCTTTATTCGTTTCTTTTTCTTTTTCTTTGTAAATAAAATTCAACCTTTATATTTTCTTTACTTTCGCGTATTGGATACGATAATTATAAAAGTTAGAATTTTATTCAGTCAACATTTTTTTCACTTTCCTTCAAACGATCAATGTTATAAGAAAATTTATAATCGATAAATCTTTATTTTACAATTGATCGCACAAAAATCATTTCAAATGTATTTTACTTTTCAATTAAAACATTGAATTTAATCATTCTTAACTTAATTTTCGTTTCAACAACGTTATTCGATCAAAATCAAAAATAATCCTCGGATATTTCTTCTAATTATAACAAATAAAAACTAACATTTGTTTGTAACCATTAAGATGTCGTCTACCATACATTGCGTATAAAAGAATCGTGCATGCGTGTACCGTACATGCATTCGCGTGTATGTGTAATTGGTTTCGTCTGCGACGACAATGAGTTTGATTACGGAACTCACGATTGTATACAACGGTAAAGCGAATTTGCTATCCTCATCCTGTCCCCCCCCCTTTTCTCCTTTTTCTTTTATTTTCTTACCTTTTCTTTGGCCATATTCCATGGGACTGATTCGAAGAAGGGTTTCCTAGGAGAACGCGTTGATTTTTGACGAAAGATAGAACACACGAGAAGAAAGAAAAAAAAAGATAACAAGTAAAGAAGAAAAAACCATGCTCGGAATCGTCGAAAAGTCCGAGAGGTCCGAGAATTCACGAACGCGTGTGATTGGCTTATTGTACGACGACAACGTCTCGTACGAGTACGAATGAAGCTTTCTTAAAGTGAAAGCACACAGGTAACCTTACCAACAATATACGATTTTGATCGATACTTTTTTTTCCAACGTTGAAAATATTCTTCCATGTAGATAACGTCGAGAGAGAATTTTTTGCGATTTCTGTTTTATTACATTTGTTTAAAAAAAAAAAAGAAAAAAAGAAAAGAAACAAATTTTTCCGAGATAG